>QVNW01003391.1:0-18397 GCA_014825475.1 Pseudomyrmex flavicornis
GGGGTTTATATCGAACGGAGAGGTATATAATTGAAGCACTTTAATAGACTCCATCTCGTGTGGTAGTTTACATAAGAATAGCGAGCGCGGCGAATGGATTCGCGGCCGGCGTGCAACATAATATTACGAGCAAGAAGCTTTACACGCGCTGTCAACGTGAAAGACGCCGGCGCGGCTACTCTCTTGACATTTCCCGCCGTTGCTCTCGATGAAAAAAAATTGTTCGACGGAAATCTTCGAAGAGGTAGCGGATATTGGAATGTATACAAGTAAAAAACCGCTCAATGCGCCCATTACATGACGAACATAACGTTTTTCGAAAAAGTTTGTGTTGCGAGAAAGAGTTTTTCGCGATATGGAAAAATATCGCGTCGTTGAAAGCCAATCGATTTATTTGTGTTACGAAGTACAATAGTTAAATTTTTTAATGCGACCTGATATATCGGAGCTGCGCCGAGCGTGGTTTTGTGCTCGTCGCCGGACACAAAATGCAATCTGGTTTTCGTGCACGCGCGCACATTTATTTCTATAACAGTTTTATGCGACACGAATCCATCAAATTTTCGTATCGACGTTCGGTCGGCAGAAAGTCGAGCGTATCGATCGATTTTTCTATATTTACAGATCTAAGTGCGCGCGGAGAAACGTCCCGCCCTGTCACGTGCTTCCTACGATCGATATTTAATAGCGGCTGTCACGGTTAGGAATTCGATCGTAAAACTTTCATCTCAATGGTCGCTGAACTCGCAAAGTACTCGCGCTGAAGATCTTATCGGCGAACTGCGGAAACGGCGGGAAAGCGACGTAAAAAAAAAAAAAAAAAAAAAAAACGTCGATTCTTGTCGACGTGGCCGGATCTCGTCCGGACTGTACGTGCCCTCGTGAGCGAATTAATAAGCGCGAAATCCTCTTGGAACGACCTAACCCGCCGTTATACGGTTTTTGATGTGCGTATACGCGCCGCGTACGTTGTAAACGCGCGTACACGCACGTCCGGATTGCGGAAAAGACAGAAACGCTGAATCAACCGTATTCTCTCCCGATAGCTGTTATCGATAGTGCGTCGCGCTTGAATAGCTGTGTAGTTATGGGAGCTAAGGTCCAAAGCAAACACGATCAACGGCTTTCTCAGAGCGACACACCGCACGGATTGTATTCTGTGTGTAACTATTATCGATAGTCAAAGGCTACGAGAGGCGGGGAGCTTGATTAATTCAAATCTGTTCCTGTTGAAAGTAGTAAACGGTTTGCGTGTAAAATTTATCAAAAATTGAAATAATCACTCGCTATCGTGTATAAAATAAAGCGAGTGATTTATGCAAAAA
Source organism: Pseudomyrmex flavicornis (assembly GCA_014825475.1). Classification (NCBI taxonomy): domain Eukaryota; kingdom Metazoa; phylum Arthropoda; class Insecta; order Hymenoptera; family Formicidae; genus Pseudomyrmex; species Pseudomyrmex flavicornis. Next base: position 1,326 of record QVNW01003391.1, read on the forward strand.
AGGTATTAAATAAAAAAAAGGTATTAAAATCTTTCGCGCGACTTTATTAATTACGAGAACGACGTAAAATTTAGCAGATGAAACAATTAAATATGAGAACGTGCAAAAAAGATACACAGGACACGTAATAACGAGTTATATTCAAAACCCATTTTACTTATATTGCGAAGTTAACGTGAATTTTTTGAATTATAATTATTTCGCATGCAGTGACCCGAGCAAACGCGGGGGAAAAAAAAAACAGATTGAAATGGAAGAGAAGGAAACGTCTCGAGATTAATCCCGAAACCGGTTACGGGAAATCGCGAGAGAGGGACACATCCGCGGCAGATGCTCTCTCTCGCAAGAGCGCGTGTTCAGTTGACGTTTGCAGGCAAGCGTCGCGGCAAACGTGTGACAGAGAAGCGAAATCGTCGTGCGAAGAACGTGGTGCGCTTCCGTGCCGCGACACACGCGCGTTAAATCTATTCGGAAAACTTAAGCCCAGTTACAACGTAGGTGAGCGGAAAAAAAGCAAAAGGAGGAGGATGAAAAAGACGAGAGCAAAAAAGACGAGAGAGAGAAAAAGATAAAAGGAAAGAGACGAGGAAGAGAAAGAGAGAGATAGGAGTGCGCAAAAGCGCGTAACGGGCGCTATCCGCGCGCGAGTTGCAACTCGCGTGAGGCAATACTTACACCGCCGGCAGCTAAGAGAGATGCAAACGCCGTGCCCGAGACTGAAATACTAAAGTGAGCTTAAGAGCGTTGCCATAGGGACCGGGAGGGTTGGAAATCGGCGGTATAGGTAGGCAGCTAGGTAGCTACGACAGTTGGAGGATGGGAAGCGCACAAGTATGCTGTGTGCACGACGACGACGACGACGACGACGACGAGGACGACGCCTTTCGCGCCACCGAAGCGACGTCCCGTTGCGCGCGTCCTTTTCCCATTCCTTTCTTTTTCCATCCGCCGTTTCAACTCGCGACCGAGGGAATCTCTCCCTCTTCCCTCCCCAGCGTGCCACTTAACTGTCCGGAAGTAAGTGCGATCGAGATTTTCATGGATTCACGCGCGAAATTGAAATCCGCCCCGTGAGATCAGCCACGGATGCGGTGGCGCGCGTTCCCAAAGCTGTAGGACGCTCTCCCTCTCCGCGTGCCCCCGCCGAGGCCGGCTGTGCTCTTACTTTTTACGAAGTACGAAAGAGGAGGGAACGGCGAGAATGGCTGGGCGGTCTTAGAAAAGTTTCCTCCGGAAAAGTAGATTCGCGCGCGTGCGGCCGCAGCGGTGTGCGCAACGCTCGCGAAAAAAAACGAGAGACGACGACGTGTACGTCGTTATTATTTGGCCGGTTTGATCTGAATTTAAATTTGCTCGCGTATGCAAATAAATTACGACGTAGAGTGAGGAAGAGTCGTCGTCGTTCTCTTCTACCCTCCCCCCATATAGTTATAGTTTCCCGAAGGAAGGGGCGGCGAATAGTAAGCGCGCGATACTACTTGCCTCGCAGGAATTTCTCGCAAGAAAAAAAAACGTGCGAGCGCGATTCCAAGAAAATATTTTATTGGAAAGAAAGACTTCGGTGCACTGCACCGGCGAAAGATATTGGTGCAGGAACGATCTTCCAAGCACACACAAGCTGCATAAAGCCTTTTATAGACGAGTCTATGGAAAAAAAAAAAAAAAAAGAAGGGAAATCGAGTCTCGTTGAGTTCTGATACGCTCTAAATACGTCAAATGCGTAATGTGCGCGCTATTCGTCGTATATCGCGCTACATCTGTGTGTGTGTGTGTGTGTGTGTATGTTTGTATGTACGGCGCGCGCGTAAGTCACCTTATATCGCGCAGGTGCATTTCCGCATGCTGCACATCGACGCGGAAGAACTCCTCTCGGGAATCTTTAGCAAATCCGTTGATACGATACGTATCGATGCGGGGAACGTTCGCGAACTCCGCGAACGATAAGTTCTTTTTCGCGCGATATCGAGACGTCGTCGTCGTCGTCGTCGTTGAGAATCGCGGCGCGATTCTTTGTCAATTATGTTTCCCGATTCTCTTGCATCTTGTTTCTCGCACACAACGAAACGTTTTCACTTGCCGCTGCGAGGAAGGCAATTACGTCGGGATTAAGAAAGAAATAAATTAATGCCGCGCGCGCACAAAGAAAAAAAATCGACGTCGTCGATACGCAACGACCGCGTGTACGAGGCGATAAAGCGCGACTCTTGTTCCACATTCCCGCCGCAGTTTCGTTTCTCAATTTCCGCCAAAGTAAAACGTAATGGGGGAGGGAGAATAACGGCGGGATATTTATTCCCGTCTCGAACGATGTCCCGAACGCGGGCATCTCGCGCGCGGGCCGTTTATTATTTTCAACGGTAAGCCCGTCGCAATGTCCGCAACAATACTTCGTAAGTCTGTAATTTGCATCTCGTTCGGATGTATTCCGTGTCGTTCGTTCGCTCTACGTATCAGCTCCACGAACGAAAGACCGTGTCGTTAAACGAGTTTTTCCTCGCGCGTGTCTTTCTTTCTCTCTCGTTGGCGGCGGCGGCGTCGTCTTCTTTCCGCCCGCCCGAGTTTCCCGGACATTTTTCTTCGTGTTTGCTGCGAGCGACTTGTCGGTTCTCTCGGAAGTTGGGATAAAAATTCCCGCCACGATCATCCCCCCGCGGACGGAATTACGAGGGGTACACGACGCGAAGATGACGTCGCAGCCGCGAAATAAAGTCGCGATGAGGAATACTTTATTAAATCCGCGCTTGTTGTCGAATGAAAAGAGCAGCGCGCCGCTCCGCGGAAGAACCGAGGCAAATCGTCCTTCTCGTCGTTACTTAGAACGGAGGGTTGATGACCGCAGAATGAAGGAGCGAGCCAAAGGTGAGAAGCTCCGGCATCACGGTTACTTCGTTAACCCTTTTGCGCATAGTCCAGCTTCGCCGCATTCAGGCGCGCCCTAACGAATTTTGGCGCGGTCGTCGCGAGGGTGGACACGAACACGGGCGTAGACACGTGGACCATAGTCGTAGGCACGGAGAGATGTCTGGCAAATGTTCAAGTTTTGATTTCTTTCGAAAAAAAACTAAAAAAATTTTTTTCACGAGACGTATCTCTCTGCTCTAAAAATCAAGTTTTTGTCTCTTTCACCGTTTTAAAAAAAAACTGGAAGTTTTTCACGCGACAGACGCGTATTTCACAAATCCCGTTTCAATTATTCGTTTCTCAATTAGCACTTTTTACACGCTACTTACAAAAAACAAAGCCGCGGGAGAGTCCGGGGGTTATCCAACAAAAGGCACAAAATTTTTAACGCGCCAGTCGTTTTGAAGCGTCCTCGACCATGCCCCAAGGAAAGAGCGGCGTTGTCGAGGACATGAACTTGCTGGAAGGGTGACTAGTGAGAAGTAGAAAGACCGGGGAAGTGAGGGAGAAGGAAGAGGAGAGAGAGAGAGAAACAGAGAGAGAGAGAAAGGGCGAAGAGTGGTGCGAGCTTTTATCGCGTCATCCGGCCGGTGGTGACTGTCGACCGCCTTTTTTTCAAGTGTACTTCAGCGCATATTTTCACATTTTCAACGCCGTTACGCGTAACTTCTGTCCTTCTTCCGCCCCATGGCATTTCGCCCTTCGTCTTCGACCCGCCTCTATCCTCCCCTCCCCCTCTCGCTCTCGCTCTCTCAGTCAGAGAGTTGCGAGACGGCTTTGCAACGAGGGACAGAGGGTGCGCGATCGCGAACGCCGTAGGGAAACCGGGGGAACCAGACCAGCTGCAATACCGCGATACACAAACTTATTGGCGAAACTCGCGAAACTTGCGCGAGGCTTTCGGAATTCCAAGATGGCGCGTGTATATCCGTGTGCAGCGCGGATTAACTTGAGAATATCTCTGGCAGATAGAAGAGCAGAGCTGCGACGAGAAAGAGAGAGACGGAGGAAGAGGGGAAGTGTCACACACAGAAGAGAAACGCTAAAGATGCAAAATGAAAAAACGTAACCCCAACACTTTGCACAATACTCGCGAGATCAATTTCAATATTATATCGGCAGTATATTGTTGGACGTAATATTGCGACAAAAAAAATATTATTCGTCATTTAAAATGAAACTAAAATGTGCGCACAACACGTGTCGGAATAAAAACGAGAAGAAGAAGACGAAGAAAAGGAGGAGAAAACGTTGTAAAAGTCAAATATACTAATTTGTTCGAGCTTGTTCACAGGGAAAAGCACTCCGAGATTATCCAATGAAAAGTTTATTGGTTATAAAAAAAAAAAGACTATAACACTAAAGTATATGGTTAAAAAGAAATTTAATCCGCACGTTGTGTTCTCCGCACGCACATGTGCGTTTTACCATCTTTCTTTGTTTAAACCATAGTTTTTTTTTCTTTTTCTCTCCCCGCTCTCCGCGTTCTGTTTCTATTTTCTGTGTCTAATTAATAAATAATTATGACAATTAATTCGGCCTAACCCTCTCCCCCTCTCTCTCCCTCTCTTTCTTTTTCTCTCTCGTCGTAATCGACGTGCTGAAACGAAAAGCAATTGCGTCGGAGGAAGGCAACGAATTTCCTTGCTGAAATTTCGTTCGGTGAGTTGTTCCACTTGTAAATGGCATTGCTTAATTAGGTCGACCGTGTGACAATTCGGTGCAATGGGATTCGAGCTTGACAACGATAATGGATCGTATTAATTATAAACGTCGTGCCGTCATAAATATTCACGAGCCAACCAAGTATTTTTGCATTTTCCCATCCCCGAATGCAGCCGATGTTAAAGGCACAAATTAAACACACTACTTTGTCGTTACGTTGTGTCGCCACGACACCAAGTAGCACAACAACACAACAAGTTTCGCAAAACTTGCGCGCGTTAAAAGCGCGCTTTTACAATATACATGTTAATTTGTTTTCGAGAGAAGAGAATTAGCATCTCTTTCTTTATTTCCAACAACTCCGGTGTTATTATTATTATTTTTTTTTTTCTAGTTCGAACTGATTTTGCGCGACGAATTAATTATCGCGCGCGGTCAATTTAAATTTGCAACCGTTTGTGGCTTTTTTTTTATCGCCAGGGAATTAATCGATTCTTTTGACGTCGCGAAAAAAATTTCAAAGATTCACAGCGTCGTTTACCTTCGCCACCTTCCGTTCAAGGTCTCCGTGAGAGAAAGAAAAAAAACGACGATAAAGAAGTCGCCGCTGTTCTCAACTTATCGTCCGTAGCTGCGAGCTACTTGTTACGAAACGCTCGTTTTATGAGAGACGATGAAGAAAGGAGAAAGAGGAGGACGGACGGCGCGGGAAAACGCCGGGCGGATATGCAGGAACGAGATAGAAAGCGCGCGCGGAAAAGTCTCGGGGGAGGATGTATAGCGTTCAGGCGGTCGTAAATTCGTCGCGGATCGAGGAGAGACGATCGGGTGGGGAAGAGTGGACGGAGATGTGGCATGCCCTACAGCAGTCGTCGATATTTCCTTAACCGATCATGTTGTTACACCGACGACAGGGGGAAAGAAACGGAGAATCGACATGCAAGAATCGATCCCTTCGCGTTTGTTAAACAAGCGCTGTAAATGACAGCTTCGGTAAAACGGCGAATCAAAGAGAACTGACTGACTGACTGCAGCATTTTATTGTTAAAATGCTGTCGCCCGTTGGAATAATTTTTCTCTTTCTCCGACGCGATAATCAATTTGCGACAAAAAGACGTTTCTTTAATATTGCAGCGTGTCGTACAAGAAAATCTATCCGTCGGAGCGTCGTTTTTCTTATTAAAACCGAATCAAAATCTCGCGATTTCCTAAGAGAATGCAGTCGAGAGAGACGGCTAATGTTGCGCGAGGCTTAATCGACGACGAGCGATCGTCGTGAGACCGACCCGTCGTCAAGTTGATTGCTCCGATTTCCGACCATAACGAGCGTGTATACCCGTCTTGAGGATTGTGGAAAGCTTCTCGACGTCGGTTGATGATGGCCGTATACGTCACTCTCCGAACTTGCGGATACGTCAAGCCGAGACGACCTTAACCGTCAGAAAATAGGAAGCCGTTTCCTTTCTCTCGGTAAGGGCTTCTCGACCGCCGTTTGTTGATTTTGACTTTAACCCTCGCGTATCCGCTATGCGCAAGAGATGCCGGGCGAGATCCCCCTCGGACGGCAGTTTGCGATTATGGGAGTCGACGGGAAATGGATTTGCCGAGGAATGAAAAGCTGCCGAGGCAAAAGCGATCGAATTTTCTCGCGATCTCGCGCGGGGGGGTCGGAGTAGTTCATTTCCCCGAAAGATTTTCCGGGCGGCTTGACGGATTTTTGTTTGTCGAAAAAAACAAAAAAAAAAGGGATTTTACATTCTTCTTTCGCCTCCCCCCCTCCCTCGCTTACGTACCGATAACACGCGAATCGCTCGGTGATCTCGCAAACGAGTAATTCCCCTCCGCACTCACCGCGGTTGCGGTTGATTGCGGTTTCCGACTAAACAGCTGCAAGATGCATGGTTGCTTTCAGCGCGGAACTCGGAAGAATTAAGCAGTCGTTAGCGCGAAGGCGGAGCGAGCGATTAACTGCTTTTAGCACCGAGATACAAATTGCATTTTTGCCGGGTTCTTTGTTTTTCTCTGGAGCGTTATTTTTCGTCTACGCGTTTAAAATACAACGCGAAAAGCGTTCGATGAAAACATTCTTTTGTGCCTACGTGGTTTTCTCTCAAGAAAAGAGAGAAACTCTTCCGTTCCACCTTGATAGTGGAAAAACGAATAAAAAATTCGCCCGGCATGTTAATGAGTTCGCTCGCCGTCGGTGTTTTAATTTAATATTAGCCGTTTTCTCTCGATTTTTGCACTAACATCGTTTCTTCTTTTATTTTTTGATTGTGTTTTACGCGCTGCAACTTAATTCTCTTTTCTACGAAATACGCCCGCGGACGACGGTAATCGAGTGAAAAAAAAAAAAAAGAAAAAAGTGTGCGGAAATTTAATCGCTGCAACGTCTCGCGTGCGGCGGCGCTGGATAATTGCTCGTTTTTTATGCGACATATAAACGCGATTGAAAGATCCGCTCCGCGAAACCGCCGTTATATATCCCTTTAAATCTTTAATCAAAGTCGCAAAGACGCGACCGAGCGTCGTCGTCGTCTTCTTCTTCTTCTTCTTCTTCTTCTTCTTCTTCTTTTCCGCTGAAGCCCATATTCACGAAGGGGGGGATTCAAAGCTTCGTTCCTTCGAGGCTTTCGGTGAGCTCGAAGGAAATGGGTTTGCTAACCCACCCCGGCAAGATGTCTGCGGCGACTGAATACAAGTTTCGTGCGTATTATATATATGTGTATGTGTATATATATATACATATATATATACGCGAAATGATCGAGTTCCTTTGCCGCTCCTGAGAGGGTTTCCTGCCTCCTGGTGTCGAATTCACCCGTCCGTCCGCCATCTGGAAACTTACCCGCGCATCATTCACGACCGCGGGACAAGGAAAGTTCGTTTTGCAATGGGAAAGCGTGGCGAAGCCTTCGTGACACGCGTCGCAACTTCGATCTCTAACCTGTGTGTGATCGACAACCTGCACCACATGGAAATAGATTTTCTATTGTTCTCTCGTTCGCATCGCGACCCGGGAGCGCCGTCGCTTCTCTTCCCCAAACTAAATTCTCGCCTTCAATTCCAATTTCTCGTTGCTGCTGAAAACAAAAACAAAAAAAAAGAAAATTACACACACACACACACACACGCATGTATTATGATGATGTAACAAATATATTGTCATTGTAGTTTTAACGCTATTTACTGAAAATAGATTCTAATGCGAATTTCTCTAATCAGAACGCACACAAGCCGGTTTGAATAATGATAAGCGCGAATTATATTATTTCAATCATTTCGATAATTGTCATTCGCGGCATATATTTGCCGGTTAAATAATAATAATATTAATATCGCGATAATTGCAAAACGTGTTACGCCGATGGTGCTGGTTGTTGCGAAGAGAAGTTTTATTTTTCGGAAAACAGTTTTGCGCCGTGTATTCATTAAAAACGACGTTGAACGAACCAACGCGACACGGCGGCACAACGTTCGTTACAACTTATATACGAGAGTGAGAGAAAGAGAGAGTCCAAAGGCAAAGCTATTTCCATTTTAATTTATTCTCCTTAACTTATCTTTATTGCACTATACGGCGAGAAATTTGATATAAAACGTAACGAAGTTACAAACTAGCGCTTATAATGTAATAATATCTAGGGGAACACGTTTTTCGTGCGCTCTCTCTCTCTCTCTCTCTCGAAAACACCGCGAAGAGAAAAGTATAGCGGGCCACAATCTTTCCCCGCGTCTCATTAATTTTATATGGTTTTTCTTCTTTGGGCGGTGCTTCGAGTGTTCGGATCTGAAAAGTTTCGCGTCGAAAATTTTCACGCGGGGCCGAGACCTGTTCGAGATGCAGGAAATGGCGTACACATCGACGTCGTCGCTCGTCTCACGAAATTATGTAAAATAATTCGAACTGTTGAGCGATTTCGTGCGTTGACTTCGAATGCGTTCGCAGAACATACAAGATCGCTCAATAAGGAACCTACGGGGTTTCTTTATGTTTTATTTATCATACGGAAAGAGGGAAAGAGAGAGAGAGAGAGAGAGAAAAGGAGAGAGAGAAGGAGAGAGAGAATGATAGTACGCGTCGCACGCGCGTGCTCCTTCACTTGGTAAACTCGAAGTATGCTCGTTATTAAAGCGGTACACTCGTCTCGACGACGTACTCGAGCGTCAACGATGGCCCGTAACTCGACGACGATCTTTTCGTCGAAATCGCAGTGACGCGACGAAGTACCTCGTCCGCGTAAGTTGAGACACAACAGTGTTCCAAATTAAAATCACCGTCGCTGTTTTATCGCGGGATTTTTATCGGTAACTGTCGAGGCGCGGCTGCGCGACAAAATGCATCGTCGTCGGGTGTTGCGACACGACACGCCGGCCGCTGCTTGTTTCAGCGAAACGTGAGTTTCCTTTCCAACAGCGGAGTCCAGCCTCCTCGGGTCGTTACTTCGTGTGCCTCGTTACGAAAATAACAAAAGAAAAAAAAACAAGGAAAGAAAACGGAAAAGAAAAGAAAGTAAAAAAAAAAAGAAAAAAAAAACGAAATCAAGTGACTCGCGTAAAAACGAGCCGCTTTGCCATTTTGCCGCGAGAAAAAGGAGTTTGCAACGAGTTGCCAGCACCGCTTTCTCGTATCTTTACGGCCACGCCGGGGTCGGCAATCGAATTTAGGGGTAGAAAGCGAACGCCAGCGAACGTGCAAGGAGTTGCACCCCGAAAGCCGGCCCGTCCGTTCGCCGACCCTCCGCGCGGCGAAGAAGTGCGACCACCACCACCACCACCGCGAGAAAACGATTTTCTCTTACGCCAGGGGCGGATTTTCCTGACCACCCTGTATAAGGCACATCGCGTGGCGTATATACACGAGAAGCGACGTGCCGCACGCACACAAGCCGAGCGACACAAAACGCGGAGCATGCGCCCGAGCTTCCACGAGTCCACGACAGCATTCGGATTCAGTTTAACCCCCGCCGTCAGCAGGGGTAGAACGCGTTTCGGCACCGTCCAGCAACGTGGGTTTGTCGCACGGCGTTACATCGTTCGTTCCCGACAAAGCTCGTTTCTCTTCTCGCCGCGCCTTTCTTTCATTCTCTCTCCTTTGGTTTTTTTTTTCCTTCCCAATCCGTGTGTCATCTCGCAAAAATCGAAGAGCAAAAACGCGAGCAAAACGGAGTCAATGACGAGTCAGCCGCGCCGCCCAAGTAGTTATTCGCGCGTCTGGTCGGACTGTCGACGCGACGACGAGACTCTGGTCGACCAAACGAGACTGTAATCGCGAGAGATCGCCACGTCTCTCACTCTGCCGCGGCGTCTACTTGTCCGGAGAGAATTCGCGAGTGTGAATTCGCGTTTCCCGGACGGCTGAAGACGGTGGTTTCAACAATATATATAACCCGCGTATCTTGAGACGAGACAGAGAGAAAACGTCAGCGCGTGACACGGAGTGAGATAAAAAGCCCGTCGTCTCTCCGCGTCTGATATTGTGGTGCTGGTGCTGCTTGATAGCAATAGTAGTAGCAGTGGGTTCTTGTCGGTGGTGGTAGTAGTGGTGAACACTCGACGACGTACACAGCGCGGAAAAATGCGGTGAACTCCCCCGTTTCCCCCGCTGTGTCCTCCCGCCGCGCGCGCTACGAGGCATTCCTCAAGCAGCTCGTCCATTCAGGTGAGTGCGAGAGATATTCTTTTTTCCGCGCCTTTCTCTCGACGACGATGAGGACGACGACGCTTCTTCTCTTGAGGAGGCATTTTTCTTCCTGCGCCCGGCAATAATTACATATCCAAAAGACACGTCGCGACGATGACGATCGACAAACTCAACGGCCTCTACTCTCTTTGCCATCGCACTCATCAAGCGGCAAATGCGGTTATCTGATCTTTCCCGCGTGTAATGTCGATATTTAAAGTACAATTAGGACAGACACAATTCTCGCGATCGCCGCGTGACCGCGTTTTTAAAAACCGCGTGAGAACGCGTTGGAAATAATGTTTTTTAAAACGCGAGGGTTTTGTTTTTTTTTATTATCTGACGATAGTTTTTTCCTCTCTGCAAACAATTAAATTGAAAAGTATGTTTTTTTTTTTCATACAAATTAAATAAATGTGAAATATACGACGTGTAAAATTTTGACGTTGAGTAACTGTATGGCTCGCCGTAGTTTGGCGATCGCTCGATCGTGACTTTCGCGCTCGCGAGCGCGAATTGGCTTGAAATCGAGGCGCGCCACGTGTGTGGCATTTTGTCGCGATTGTTTTCGAAGCGGAAAATAATCATCATCGACACGAGAACTGTGCGCGCACGGGACACGATATAACCGCGCGCGCGCCTTACAGGCTAGATATAAAAATAGATATAAAAATACGTGCTACGGCACATGAATGGTTTAGTGAACGGCGAGTTAATCGGCGATCAAGTCTGTGATCGGCGATTCAGGTCGTTGCACGAGCATGATATTTTTAACGCACGGTACGATGAACTAGCTCGCGCGAGTAAATAATGCACGAGAACCCGCGGCGAGCGGCTTCAAAAGCGCCGCTCATTTCTCCATACGAGAACGCGCGCACGGATTTTATTTTTTAACTCGTGAATGAAGTTTCGTTTTCGCGCGCGCACGTTGTTCAACGTGCAATCCGATTTACGCCAAGAAGCCAAGAAACGATCGATCGAGAACGACGATGATCTTAAAGCTTTTAGCTTCCTCCCAGCTAGACTTTCCTCGTGAACGTCAAAAGCGGTTTTTATCAAAAATTTAAGTCGCAACTTTCTTCTCTCAATCACGCGCCGTCGCTCTTCCTCCGCGCCACAAAGATTTAAACTTCCGAGAGTATTAACGCGCGTCTGTGATCGCGGCGTTAAAATCGACATACCTATTTGAAGTAATCGTTCCCGAAGATATAACACCGCGTGCACACGCACACATCTCACACGTATGAGAATCTGTAATAATTTATTGCAGCTGTCTTAAGCGAGTGCGGAAACACGGCGTTTGATATTCCAACGTAAGCCGGTGCTTACGCCACATTGCCGTTATCGCGTAATTTTGTCGCGTAAACCCAAAGCACACACAGAACCTTTTAACCATTATCTTTCTCTCTTTCTCTGTCTAGCCGAGTTTTGTTATCTGTTCTTATATGACAATTTTCTTTCTTTTTGCTCGTCTCGCCGAAAGAAACTAAGCTGATTTGATGTTATTATTTTAGTTTGTTATATGCGCTTCGCATAGTCAAATAAACACCGCCGATGATGGCAGCAAGATTAAAGTAAACGTACACTCATTTCGCTTCACACATTCACAAGTACCCGTTCGTTTTAATTAACGAATAGTTTTTTCTTGTTCTTTCATTGATTTTCTCTCTCTCTCTCTCTCTCTCTCTCTCTCATCAGTTTTTTTATTTCTGTTTTTATTTTTTTAAGTCTCACGTAATTTAAACAGTCTACGAACTGCAGTCGCTATATCAGGTCTACAACTACTTTTGTTACTCCTGTTTCCATTTCTCATCTATGTTGAATCTTTCTTTTTCCGTTTAAATCTGTATATAATTTTGCATCTTTATTAAAATCTATATATTGTCATTATCATTATTACATAACGCGATACAAATAACAGATCGTCGGCAAAGTATTTACGTTTCCGCACCTAATTATGCTTCCCGTTCTTGAGCGGGTGGCTTATGAATATCCGTAGGTATTAGCAAAGATTACGGCTGTGAGATACGAGTTTGATCCGCGAAAGTACGCACGGTGTACACTCGTCGGCTGCGAGCGCGCACGGCCGAACAAAGTACACCAGGTGTACCGGAGAATCCTCCGGCAATAAGTTACAGAACTTTACTTCTCTTCATACCTCAGGCGGTTTTCCGCGGATGCGAAACTATTTCAGTACTTGTCTAACTTCCGTCACTTAAAATCAAGCAACGTTATTTTTCTTCTGACTCATTCCGACAACGTTTTCCCGTGGAGTCGGGATCGAACGACGACTCGCGTGCGAAAAGAATATACTTCCGGGAAGTGACATTGAGATTTTTATTTTTCTAAACAAAGAATAAACGCGTTCAAAAAAAAAAAAAAAATCTAAAGCGTTTTTTCAAACAATATCGCAGAACCTTTTTCTTTTTTCCACGCTTGAGAAAACTAACAACTGCAACGTTATGGATACACCTGCGTAGAAAAAAAAATGCATTAAGATCTCGTTTCTTTCTCTCTCTCTCTCTCTCTCGTTTTGCGCGCTCGCTCGATTCGTAATTATCATATCGGAAACAATGTCCATCACTAATTGCCTCCAGGCGCGAGATTTCGCTGCGCCGCAGGAAAATACGGCGCGGCGGCCGGCTGATGTTATTACGTTTCAAATGCATCGCACTAGATAGGATTACTGACCGCGACAGCGTATCGAGTTGCATATCAACTGTGTGCAAGCCGATCGCATCGGTTAAAGATATACAATAATGTCGGGAAACGTTTTACGAATATAACGTCGTTTCGCGAATGTATATACGTCCGAGGTCGCGGGCAAAAAGAAATTCGTTGCTCATTGAAGAGAGAACGAACGAACGAAACGAACGAAACGAACGGGTTGCAACGAGATAATATATTTTCGATCGAACGGCGCGAGATCCGATTAATTCCAAATAACGTCCAAATGACGACGGTGTGTACGGTAATTATGCGAGAGAAAACAAACGGACGAACGGACGGATGTCACTCGTGTTTGTTTTATATTTCACCCAACGCTTTGGATACCTGCTCGCGCTGCGCGTGATATTTCCGTCCGTGTCATCGACGGCAAAGATATTGATCGCGAGTAGACCCACTTGCGTGTGTTCAATCCTCCGATGATCACCGCCTGATATACCTTCGCCGAAGAGTAAATAAAGGGTGGCTCGCAATTTAAGAGTTCGCAGTCTCTCTTCTTTCGAATATCAAATGTCTTTTCGATTGTGATTAACACCTCGTCGAGAGAGAGAGAGAGAGAGAGAGACTCGACGATAATTTCATTCTCCGCCCTTCCTCCCGCCGAGGAAACATAATTCGACAACTTCATTCTTTTCTCGCCATTCTTCTCCCGCGAATTTCGATCCTTATCTTCTCTCATTTAACTACACCTTTCGCATTACACTAATACGGGCTTAGCCCGCCACGTGATATAACCACTATCGGGAAGCAATATTATATTCGCTCACATAGCCGGGCCATAGCTTTGGCTCGCTCATCAATTCTCTCAACGTAACCCGAAATTCCAATAATTTCAATTAGACGGATAATTTTCGAAAATTGCTCGTATTCGACGGATAATTTCGAACCTAAAAGCGAGATCTTGAATTATTCAAAGCGATTAAATTATGCTACTTTGCGGATTACGTGTGGTGACGTGTTCGCAACTCGGTATCGCGACGACAAAAAAAAGATATTTAAAAGTACATTTTTTTTTCATCAAGTTCTCTCTTTTTTTAAAGCGTTATTTTTGCAAAGTGTTAACTTTAGAAATTAATTTTCCGGCATCTTTATTTTTGGAACACGCTTTTTAGAAGTTTTGCTTTTAATATTGTTCTATTGCTGGCGTTGTTTCGTCTAAAAAAGACCGCGACTGAAAATTTGACATGTAAATTAGTGACATAGAGCAGAATTTCTCTGTTTCTCTCTCTCTCCCTCTCTCTCTCGCGCGCTTTTCACACACAACTTCTGCGCTCTCTCCGATGACATTAATCTTATCAACGCGATTATATCTGGCAATTACGATCGATGAACATATTCGTCATGGCGGCTTAAGTGCACGCGCGCGATGTCAGTTAGTCGTCATTAAATTCTCGCTTTAAACAGTTTCACTTCGAAAGTCACAGCAGTTTCATTTCTCCATTATATATATGTATATATATATATATTTTTTTTATGTACACACTTATCGATTACTCCGTGTATTTATAGCCGTTATTATTTATAGTTGTTTATATTTAAAAACATGTAGCGTCGCGCGACTTTTCCAGTTTTATCCTCGCGCGCGCGAGGAGAAAAAAAAACTGGACCGGCGGAAACGGTTTGTGACGCAGTTTGGACTTCACGTATACGTACGTTGCTTTACTCCGTGCATTGGCTGCAATAAAAAGCTCGGATATGAGAAAACATTTTCGACGCACTTATTGATTTGAACTTTCGACATACATATCTCAGCTTGCGCAGAGCCCGATTCCTCGCTAATGTGTCGAGCTCCTCTTTTAATATATCTTTCCGGTCCTGGTCGCGTTTCTCGATCGCGCTTTAGATAAATCGAATCGTATCTCGAGCGGAGAAGCCGCACAAACGACGACAGATCGAAGCGGAGCGTTTAGCCCTCGCGCCACGTCGCAAGCGTAATCGTTAACGGCGTTTTACAAATGCCGGGGGCATCGAACTGCGAGGTGCGATGACGTCGGTGGTGCGGGCGCGACATTAATCTCATCGACAGGACGTTGAGGGTGATTATGGACGGTGGAGCGGCTCGTTCGGCGTCCCCGGCGGTGTGTGCGCACACGTTGCGTTATACGTTGCTTCACCGGCGGAGAGAGACGCGCGGCGTGGACGATCAGCAGCGTTCGCGGAAGGGATTGCGGCTCTCTCGACACCAGGAACGAGCTGTGCCGTGACATTCCGAAAAGAGAAAGGAAGAGAGAAAAAAATAGATAGATAGATAGAGAAAGGGAGAGAGAGAGAGTAGGGAGGAAACGCGCATAAAGGGGTGCGCACCCTCTCGTTCGTTCGCTCGCACGCGCGCTTTCAGCGCGTACCGCAAACCGTTTCGGGAATTTCTAGCATGTGTTGCGAACGCGGTGATATGATTTAGGAATCGCTTCCTGCACGGGCCACATCCAGGACTCTCTGGGATTTGCCTGTGCGACGCCCGCGTCCCATCGAAATGGTCCCTACGAAACGGCGCCATAACGCTGCCACCGACGCCAACGCCCGCGTTCCGATGGCGTTACTCCCGTGGCACGATAGCGTGGGCCAAGATTTACTGAGCTTACGTGACCTTCCGTCCGCGAAATTAGGCCGATTCATCATATCTCGGCTGAATGCCGAGAGAGAAGCACCGTTAGCCAGGGTGGCAGGGTGGAAAAAGGGGGAGAAGGCGAACAGAGAGGAAGAGAGAGAGAGAGAGAGAGTGCCAGTGCTGCTCTATAGAGAACTTCGATTGGTAGCGGATTGCGTTGACGTTTCTCACCGCAAGGCGTATTCTGCCCACGGGACGTATCGATCATCACGTGATATATCGTCTCCTCGCCACGACGCTCTGCCTATAATCGTCTTGGCGGCCTGAAGGAGGGTCCCGGACGTCAGACGCAATCGAACCAATTATCATATACGCGATAGGCTTGGCGCTCAACCGCCTAAGCCTGACCGAATTGATCGTTGTCTTGACCGAATTGACACTTTGTCCTGCCCTTCGTTATCGGTGTTGAAACAAAGTCCGGCCCCGCGACGTCTCCCGATTTGTCATGACGCTTTGATATTTCCTCCTCGTATATTATTGAAACTTAGATTCGCGGAGAAGCGCTGCAGAAGAATAAACTATCAATAACGCGACATTTATATGTCAATTGCAAATAATGCAAGACACGCGCGCGGATAAAATTCTATAAAATGTTAAATACGCGCAAACAGATAAAAATGCGCAATTTTATGAGAAGAAAAAAGTGCAGTGAAATTATTATATCGCTTTTCACACGTGTCACTTGACCTGATTTTCAATCAATTAAATACCAGTTCTTCCATATTAACAAACTTATTGTTAGCACACCGTAGACGATCTCAGACGACGTGCGAATTGAATTTTGGATAAATGCTACGAGATTAAATGTACATCTCGGCCATGTCGAGATGGTTGGATTATTTTCGGAACAATTTAACGTTTATTTGAATTCGCGATCGTTCATTCAGATTTCACGTTTATTTAGATTTCTTTTAAAATCAATCAGCGAGCGTGTTTGTGTAAACCACATTAAAAAAAAAAAAAAAAAAAAAAAAAAAAAAAAAAAATTGACGCGAGACGATCGATCGTGATAAATTATGTACTCGCAATATAACAATTAATCGTCCTCCTTCCAACGCGCGCAAAAAGTTGTACATAAATCCGCGCACATTCACGTCCGGCGCGTAATATTATTATTCCATTCGCATGATTTTGCCAAATAATCAGCGAGGCCGCGCGCGCGCGCGTGTTCGTACGTGCGCGTTAATTTCATTATACGCGTTCCGTGTTAAACTTTCGCGATGAGGACGCAATTGGTTTATATCGCATTCTCCATCATTCCCATCGAGTCCAGCATTTTATTCCTTTGTTGCGTGCGTTCGGGGAGGAGACGGACGCGCGCTGTCGGCGAATATACTCGTGGATATTTTCTGCGCGTTACTCGCACCGCAATGAAGTGCTACAAAAAAACAGATTTTCGCTTGTCCGAGCATAAATACCGTTGAATATTCGCAGCGCGCCGTGTCCAGCGCGCGCCCGCGCTTTCTCTCTCTCTCTCTCTCTCTCTCT
>QVNW01003393.1:0-14928 GCA_014825475.1 Pseudomyrmex flavicornis
TTTTTTTTTTTTTTTTTTTTTATATTTTATTCCGCGTGAAATACGCGCGAGAGAGCCAGGAAGAATAGAACATGTCGACGTTCGCGAGATCGTGCGTGCGCGATCTTTCACAAACTGGTTGACCAAAAATTTTGTTGCGTCAACTCGTTCCTCTCCTCGATCAAACTATGCCACCTGACAAGGCAACAGCGTTAAACGATTAAGCTCGGCGGGAGTGGGCCAGATTCTACCGAAAATCCTCGATATTCCAACCCCTATTCGTGTGCCAACCCGCGCTAAATCCCCTTCATCCTCTTTCTCTCCGCCTTATACACTCGAAGACGGCTCCGCACGGTAAGATAGAACGAAAAGGGGCTTTGACGCCCCGATTAGCGCGGACACATCGGAACACTTTTCAGCACTTTAGCACAGCACGACGCGCGGATTTTATTCTACCACCTCTCCTCTTACCACCTCCTCTCTTCTCCTTGTAGCTTTTTTCACATTTTTCGCTCTCTTGAGACCCGTTTCTTCATTCTGTTCAGTTCCTTTCTCTATTTTTTCTACACTCGTCCTCTCGGCTTGCTCTGCTCGGAATTAATATTTTTTAATTGCTCTCTTTTCTCTGCGATCTCTTATTTGTATTTTTTACATGTATTCAATTTTGTTTGTTTCAATTGTATTTCTTCTTCGTATATTTATTCTATCTTCGTTCGCCTTTTTTTTTCTGTGCATCCCTGATTCTGTTTTTTTACGTAATATCTGCCATGTTTTTTTCGCTCGATTTTTCATTCCTTCTCTCCTAACATCTGATTTTATTCTCTTCTCATCCGTACATTTTAGTTCGGCTTTAATTTGTTTTATTCTTTCTTCTTCTTCTTCTTCTTCTTTGAAAAATATGTTTTAATACGTTTCATAGTTTTTTTTTCTGTCTTTCAATCTTTTGTTTTGTGCTACAACTTGAGCTGTATTCTTCTTTTGCTCTCTCTTTCTCTCTCTCTCTCTCTCTCTTTCATACTTTATTTCGATTCTCATTTTGCCTGTGCGTGCACTAGTTTCTTTCTCTCTTCTACCACTTTTCTTTTCCTCGCGACGTCTTCTACTTTCGTATTGATTCTGTAACCGCTATATCGCTAAACGCATTTAGCTCAGCTGCTTGCTCGGCACGAGTGTCTATTTTGAAAGGACAGTAATTACCTCGGCCAAGGGTTGTGGGCCTCCGGTGTCTCCGTGAAGCAAGTGTGCTGCTGCAACCCTCCCACCTAAGAGCGACGCAGATCCAGCACATCCAGCTGGCTTGGGCGAGTGGAAACCGTTTGCGAAGATAGAAAGTGATAAAGAGAGAGAGGTGGATACGCGGGGCTCATTAAACCGGGAATGCTGATTGCGTTAGCCTTGGGCAAGTCATTTCATCCCCTTCGGTCGCTAACGACCGTGCATTTCCGTTGCGCGCGCGCGCGCACGGACTACACTATACTCGCATGCGAGAGCAGAGAGCCAGCCAACCTTGCTTCTCTCGCGCGCTCTCGCGAAAAACGCGGAGCGATTCCCCCGTGTCTATATCCCACTCTTAATTAAGGACGAAGTATTCAATTAAGAACTTTTCTCCAGGCGCACCGTCGAATCTCGTTGCATTTACGATTGTAACTGCGCGCGAGGCGCGGAATCGCTTATTTTGATCGTTATACCGTTGAAACGCTTAAGCATCGAAACAAAAATCAGAAATGAATAGGAGTATATTTCTGCTTAAGATTCGTATTAATATCTACGTCTGTGTTATTTTTCATCTTCAAAAATTAGATTGTTGAAATTGTCAATAAACAATAAACAATGCAAAATAATATACCAGATATTATAAAAAGATCGCTATAAATGTTCGTTTGCAAAGCAATAAAAGTATATCTTGAGGTCGAATTTTAATTGATATTTCCAGCGAAGCGTCCCGTTTAATTATGAACGATGTGTACGAAACTCCGTGGAAATCAAACTGACTGTAACAAATAAACAATTCGTGACCGGTCATCATAACCCATGGTTTACCGTTATAGCGTGAAAAAGAAACGAAATCCGAAATACACACGATCGAGCGCTCTTTTCCGTTCGCGGGTCCAAGTGCGATTTTGTCGGTCATTAAAAAGCTTTCAACCGTGCCTCATTCCACATGTCGGCGCGCACCCACGTCCATGGAAAAATGTTTCGCCGCCGACCGCGGGAGTTTCCGGCGCGACGACGAAAAAAAAAAAAGGGGTGCCGAGAGAGGGTGAAAAGGACGCCGAAGAATGGTGCGCGCCGCAGCGCCGCGCCGCGCCCGATCGAAAACCACGCGCTGCGTGGCGAGTTTTTTTTTTTTTTTTTTTTTTTTTTTTTTTTCGCTCGGTGCGCTCATTGTCGCTTCCTGCATTCCAAAGATTTCCTGCCTTTTTCTCCCGTACGGGGCTTGTTAAAAGGACGGATCGATATTTTTGCGCGCGTCCGGGCTAACTCGCGCGAGTAATTCAAAGCTCGTTTATTCCACGGGAAATTCTACTAATGCCCTAATTGGCACGTTAACCTTCCGCACACGTGTCTCGCATGAAATTAGGTACAAGTATTTTATAAGAAAATTGCGCGCTCGGTTCTTTCCGAAGAAGAAAAGCGTAAAAACGTCGCGTCGTGAAAAACGAAAATTTGAAAGTTACATTAACGACATCAAGAATTGAGCCGACGCGCAAGTTTATTAATTAATGGTCGTATAATTGCCGCGCATTTTGCGCGGTGTTAACGAGAGTAACTTTCGATGACATTCACCTCGAGAAAATATCCGACAAGAAATCCGGCCGCGGAGTGTCAGTTTCCGGTAACGTTGCAATTTCATGTAACAAAGTTTCGTCTAATTTGAATAACGCGAGCAAAAAGATTCCGGCGTCTCGTACATACATATTTCTCACGTTCTACGGGAGCATCATGAATACGTATGATGCGGCAAGTAGTAAGAAAATAATGGGATTCAAAGGCGCAAATATGTCACGTTAAAATGCGCGGCAAGGTATCCTGCCGTGCTGACGTCATGCGAGTATAGCGGATGCATTTATGTATATATATGTTTTATACATATATATATATATGTATATATGTATATATACATATACACACGAATTGCGCGAATGGCCGTCCAAAAGTGCACTCGTATTGCGCTGAATAGAACATTTTCGCAAAAATGGCCTACGATCATTGATTCGATCGGGTGGATTATTGTCGGGCTGCGGCAAATGGCGTGATAACGATTCGCGTAGCCGTCGGACCAATAAAAAATATGACGCTACCTCCCCGACACATACACTTTTATTTTTTTCGAGGAATCACCTTTCTCTATCCCGCTCGACGTGGTTTTCCCACTTCTTTCCCAGTCCCATTTCACGCCGTGCACTCGCAAAATGCACCGCATACGTCAATACGTGTGTGTCACGGTGTCATGTAGCTGCCATCGCGCTAGTATTTTTTTTTTTTTTTTTTTTTTTTTTTTTTTTCTGTAAAATTACTTCACCTCCCAGGCACACGGTCGGATGAAAAAAAATCGGCTTTTGGCCGATTCCGCGCCTCGCCCATTTTGTCCGAGGAAATCGAGAGAAATTCGCGCGCGCGAGCCGCGCTCAAATAAAATATTGCTTCTTTATCTTGTAACCGTTTCACTACTACTGAGTTATATCGTACGACTGCACCCTGCCGCTCCGAAGAACTTCGCCAAACGATAAGGCAGTAGAAATGTGGGATTAGGTAAGAGAAACGCCGATAAACTCCGATTCGACTCGCTGCAGTGCCGTAGGCAATAGTTTATGTGCGTGCGTGTGTGTGTGTGTGTGAGCTACGATAATAAATGTATAATAATGATACTGCGACGATAATCGCGCGATAGAGTATAGTTTTATATTTTTATAACGCGTTTATTTTTGATCATGTTTCTCTCGTGTTAGGAAATTGCTCTCTTTATGATATATATATATATATATATCTATATAACATCTTTATATTGCGCACATGCTTAATATAAAAAAAAAAAAATGCGTATTATTATTCGAATCTGTTTTTTGTTTCGTAAACAAGAAGTGCGAATCATCAGATGTGCGAGAGCAATCGAGAGTGACTGACGAAAAACCTACCTGCGACAGAATCGGACGACAAACTGTGAAATCAATCAGAGTTCTTGATTGTTACTCCGTTGGTGTTGATACGCCACGTGTCGAGAATGTAGTGATTTTGAAGAGGCGGTTACTCAGCGAAAAGAGAAGCATCGATAGGGAGATTCGGATTGGTCTGTTGGCTTTCGATCGAAGATAGAGCATAACTCGAGTAGAGTATGTGTGTGTGTGTGTGTGTGTATATATATATATATATATATATACATATATACATATATATACGTGCGCACGCGCGCGCTTTTTTTGCCCAATAGATTCAGAGTTCGAATGTGCGGAAGCGGATAAATGAAGCAATGGCATTGATTCAGATTGATTGCTTGATATATGGCTTTTCTAACATTGTCTTCGGAGCGCTAAAATTTTGCCAGGAAAAACGAAGTTTTTTTTGAAGGAGATATACAATAACGCAAGAGCGATGTTCTTTGCGTCGTTGATTATTTTTATTAGACTCTAAGTCTCAAGTTAATAATATTTTATATCGCGTAGTCGAGAAATAAATCGTTATCACACGTCCAAAAGGAAAAGAGCACGAACGCCTGGTAGACATTTCGGTCATAGTGGTACCAAGTTGAACATTGGAAGGTAATTCAAGTCCATAGAGAAAGAAGTGGAAGATAGGATGAAGGAGAGTAGTTCGAAATTGAGCGAACACGATAAATTACCGCGATTGAGTTGATCCTAAATACGCAAACTTTTAAGTTCCCACGTTTCGGTTTTTATTTCCTACAAATTTTATCTGTATTAATTGCAGATTCTCTTTTTGTACATTTTTTCTCGAAATATTTTCATTTCTTTACAGATTACATTTGTTTTTTTTTTTTGAGCAGATTGCTCTTGGAAAAAAAGAAATTAAAAAAACAGGATTTTCTAAGCGCGCGCGTGTTTGAGTTTTAATCGATAAGCGTACATTCGCGTTTTCTCTCTCTCTTTCTCTCTCTCTCTCTTCGCTTGCCGCATTTTATTCCGGCTTTCTTTTTCTTCTTTCCACTTCCGAAGTCTCTGATTGGGCAGAGATTGTGCAGGCGGCGGTTTCTGTCTATACAGCAAGAGGAGAAATTTATCGAATCTGTACGGACGATATAGCGTAGATAAAAAGTCGCGGGGGCGTCGTGTTTCTTTTTGTACTAATGCGAGGAACGGCGGCTACATTGTGCTGATTTCTGATTTACGAGTGCAAATACGCGGAACAAGACCGCGAAGTGTAGTTTAAACTGGGAGATGTAGAAATATGCGCAGACGTGGCCTTGAAATATTTATCTCGGATTGGTTTCGCTAATAGACTTCTTAAATAATTCACGGTCTAAAAAGTGAGAGAAGTAAATTATTTAATGCAAAATGCTAGATGCTGCTTGCTGGATAAACTCAGACGGAGTTTAATTTTAACTGAGTTTCAAGCTAGCTTTCTTTTATAGTCGCGCGAAAATTAATATTAAAAAAAAGAAAAAAAGTTGAGAGACTTGTTCGCGAGAAGAAGAAACGACGAAATAAAATTGTAAATAAAAAAAAAATTGATCGTTAACGTGTGGTACACACGTGTTTCTTCTTCTTTTTTTTTTGGAAAGAATTGTATTATAAAATAGAGCCCGGATGAGGGCAGAGGAACACATCACTTGGCCATTTACGCTGAGCGCCACTGAACGCTCAGCGAATGAGACTACACGCGGCAGCAGCTAATGTCCAAAGCACTTCTCCGGTCTGTATTACAATTGTTCTATTCTCCATCAGTACGCCTCAAGCGTTTTCAGTGATGCTCAGCTCAAACGTCGAGTCGCTTTACAGCCCTCATCCGGGTTCGGTGTGTATGTGCTTGTATGCGTGCGAGAGAATACAGGGTTATAATTGATTTGTATTTTACTTACTCGGAAATAACCGTTAACAATTTGTTCCTCTCTCTTTGCGCATCTCTCGACGTTGTATCGATATTCTGTAGCTTCAGCATAAAGTTCAAAACAAGTTATCGAAATCCTCTTTTGCAACAATTCCAAGTCTTCTGTGTGCTGCGTCCTTTAAAGACCTTCTTTGTGTGACATCTCGGAAAATTACATTATTGGATGGATTGACTTAACAGTCAATCGATTGCAGACGATTTTCTTGCTTTGTGGATAGCATGCGAAAAAGCGCTTGGAAATGTGCTGCGGCGAAAGAAAAGACTGCTTTTTGAGAATTGAAGCGTGGGTACGTAGGTTTTGAAATTGAGGGCTTACAGATGTGTTCTGATTTCGGATTCTATTGAAAAGCGTCGCCGGACTCCGCGTCGCGGAGTGTTGCATACAACTTTACCAATATTCAATACGTGCGCCAATATACATACGCGCACTATGTACATCTCGCACAGATATAATCGCTCGCAAAAAAAAAAAAACGGCAATAATAAAGAAAACAGCTGGGACAAAATCAGCGATTCTTTAAGTTCTCGCGATTCTTTTTTTTTTTTTTTTTTTTTTTTTTTTCGTTGGGAAATAATATGGGCGTGTCCGCGATAATTTTCGAATTTTCTGCAGCGCAAGACTGAAAACTTAGACAGAAAATCAATATTTAGCCTGCTCGATTCGTTCTCATTCATTGGATAAGAATCCCCCGTTCGTGCACACGTTTAAATTTTATTACAAGATAATATTTGAGTTGTAATGTAATTTGAGTTTCTGGTATGCGCTTTTTCTCCGTCTGTTTCGCGATCAAACGTAAAAATATGTCAAATATTGTCGGAAACTCACAGAATGATATTTTTATATTAATAATTTTTTTCTAAGTTGCAAATATATACGCGAACCTATCCGGCGTTGTTGTAAGAAAATGCGAAATTAAATAAGAGACGTGTTCTCGCGCGATGTGTGTTTAACACAGTCTGTCTTAGTTGGTAATTAACCGCTATTGTACGATGTTAATGGTATGCGTATACATATTATACATATTATTTATCTTGCTTGCAATTTAATATTATTAATTAATCGGGATTATTATAGGCAGCGGAATTTATCGAAATACGAGACATTGTCGATTGTTATAGGTTTCAAGTTTGAACAGCGTGCACGCAAACAAATAAAATAATCTCAAATTCCTAAATAATTCGGAAAACTAACAATTTCCAGACGTGTAAATTAAATATGTCAAGTGGCTTAAATAATCCAACTGTCGCGGCTCTTTGTAAACGTAAATGACGGCAAAGAAGAAAATGGGAAGGAAATTTTACAATGTTGACATGTAAAGACATTATGCGCGAGAGAAAAAATGTTAAGCAAACGGAATAATAAGAGCGAGTTTGAGCCACGTCGCATTCGATATATTTTCGGAGAAGCGCTAAATCTGCAGAAAGATCCACACGCTCGCCGTGTAATCATTACCGACACGCCTCTGTAAATATTCATATCGCGTTTCGCAACCGCGGAGCGTAGATACATCGCGTCCGACATGTGGATCGCGGAACGAATATGACCGAGACGTATGAAGGCCATTAGACACGGGAACGAGTGCTGTTTATCCGCCATTTAATGCTTTCTTTGTATGCTGCTTGGATGTGCCGGTCACGTATAAAATGCACGGCTGCAGGATAATAAGATGAGAGATTGTGCGATATCACGGCATATCACGCGAAGTGGGTTAAAACTTTGAAGAGCAAACAGATGATGTCCAAAATCAAATGGACGTGGCCGTTTTCCCTCGATTCAATTTTCTTTAAAGTAAACTTACGAGTATATATATATATACATATATATAATATATATATATATTCTTGTACGTAAACAACGAATGAATTATGCCATCCAACAAAAAGTTAAAAACCACCGATTTCCAGGCTTCTTTCTTTCTCTCTTTAAAAATAGATATCCATACATTATTCAAAATTACTTCGTGATAATTAGTTTTGAATAACGTAAAGTGCAAAAATGTGTGTAAAAAAAAAAAAAAGAAAATTGAAAATATCCCTTGAAACACCCCGATACCCGAACGCAAAGTGGATGAAATCACGATTTATGGGATTGACGGGAGAAGTTTACAAAGTGTCATGAGAACGGATGCGTGACAAACTAGTAAGTTCTCGTTAACGAGAAATATGACGGCGATTGCTTCATATTGGTTCATCGTACGTGTAAATTCGCACACGCGTCAATGTCTATATATGCATTTTTGTGTGTGCCCGCTTGATGGATATTGGAAAAGTTGCGCACGACATCCTGTAGCTCAAATCGCCGCCGATAGAAGGAAATGTCTGCTCGACTGCGCCTCTTTTCGCGTCTCGCAACAGTTATCCCGTAACTTTCGTTCTTCCTGTAGCTGTTTTCGTGTGCCTTTCTCTTTCTCCCGTTTCTTTCCGGTAACAACAACAGCAGACGCAACTTTGGGACACGCCTGTTCCAACCTCCGACGAGGAAAACAACAAATATTTTGATTTACAGCCGCAGTCCGAGATGTTCATCATTGTGTTACGTTATGTTATTAGCCGAGATCGCCCGCGAGTAAGTGACGGTTTTTGCGAGTTTGACGAGTCGTGGCAAAACTCCAATTTGCGAATTCGGCCGAATTTTTTTTCATCGATCTAATGGAAGGTTTGATCAGGTTTATACGCGTCTGTTGTCGATTTAGAAAGTTTTCTAGATAGAAATTAAAATTAAATCTAGACGAATTTCCGCAAAAATATGATTTTTTATGAAGAAAATTTCTGACGATTTAGATGATGGATCTAAAAATATATTTAAAACTGTGATTATAAATAGGAAGACATTCGTTTTTGTTCTAAGAATCTTAAGAGATAATTTTTGACGCGTGGCACACACACACACACACAAATGCTGAATACTACCTTATATAGCTCGTTTATTCTTATTTCGATGTTGGTGTAAGCAGTGCGCAATTCACTCGGAAATCGCCGCCTGGCGCGTCCGCATAGATAAAGTTATTCACAGTTTCCGATAAATCGTCCGCTATTCTCCGACGGCGATCGCGACGTATTAATCCGCATACATCCCCGATCGATGTCTGGACACGGGGAACGACATACTCTGCTCAGGGTATTCAGGTTTCCCGGATATCTCGCCGTTCGTGTAAATTCATCGTCCATTCGGACACCGACCAAACGAGATCTTCGGCGTGTGGTATACACGCGTATCATCTGGCACATACGGCCTCTCCCTCATACCGTTGTGTTGGATATTGGTAAAGTTGTACGCGACGTCCCTGCAACTCGAACGGTTTCTCTCTCACTCTCTGTAGCGACGCCCGAATTCTCTCTGCTCAAATACCGTCATTCTTTCTCTTCTTTATCCCTGATTTCTCGGCCTTTTCTTCTCCTCCCCCGCTCGTCTTTTTCCGCTGCTTTGACTCGCGCTCTTCCTCCGGTAGTCTTGATGCGGTTCCAACTTTTCTCCGAAAAAGAAGAACAAATCGTCGATCCGAGAAAAATTCAAAGTTCTAATCGCGCACTTTACTATCGGAATCACCTCCGTGCAATTCAATCGAACGGCCATGTCAAATTGGTCGCGATTAAGAAAGTATTTCATTGGCATTCTTATCATTTCTTTTTTTTTAGTTTTAGAAAATAGAAAACTTGCAGAAATAGAAAACTCCGCGCGGATAAAATTGACGTTTAAAAAATGTCAAGACGGTTTTGATCGCGCGAAGTTGGAACGTGGATATAAATTCGCGCGCGCTAATGATAGTGCGCGCGATCGATTTGTTGTGAAAAAAACAACGTCCGGCTTGGTGTGTCCACCGCCACACCGCTGAGTGGATATATACGAGCCAGTAATTTTTTAATTGCGTTTCCATCGGACATTTTTATGGTTGGTTATTCTGGTGGCGCTGTAGGCTCATCCGGTTGCGCCCACCGCCTCTTTTGCACGCTGAATGCGAGGGATACAACGACCATCCTTGTAAATTTGTTTCCACGGCGCGCGCGTTACAAAATTAACTGAAACCTACACTGGATTTATCGATGTATATGCGCGAGGAAAAAAAAAAGCACGACAAATATAATTTATATGCTTTCTCGTTAACACACATTGCATGCCGACGATATCAAAGACAATTACAAATCAATTCTCGGCTTTTTTTCCGAGCGAAAAAAAAAACGGGATTGTTTTACTTCGCGGTTTTTTTTTTTTAAAGCATTTCGGTTACGTCGCGATGTTATATAATATCGATAATTAGGCCGAACTGGTAAGATTGTTTTTTTCACAATGGTTTTTTTAAATTCACAGAGAAATAAAGGCAGTTGTGCTTCTTATAAAGATGCAAATCCAAGCATCCAATATAGATGTTCGAATTGAATTTGATTCGAATTTTACTGTGTATTTATCAATTCATGCTTTAAAAATATTTTGCATGTATTGTCTCTCTCTCTCTTTCCTTCCAGCGCTTCTTATCTTATTTTTTCTCTACATAATTGAACGTTAATTAGATATTTGTATCCCGGCACGAGAAGCTCTCGTCCGCGCTTTTAACTTCCACGGCGGTAAAAGTTTTCTATTTGACGTTATTGTACCGCGCGTGTATTGTATCGCACGCCAAACTGTTGGTATCCGTATGTTGCAATATGTTTGATAACGGTCATCAAATACCTACCGTAAGTTGGTACCCTTCGGGGTTTTATCTTCGTAACATCGAATGTGCGGACGATGGCATCTTCTCCCTTTTCCCCCGCGCTTTTCGTAGTTCGCTATACGGCCTAATAGCTGTCTAGAATCGGCGCAGCTTTTATTACTTCGACACCGAGGGTGGCTTGGTTTTCGTCGGTATTCCACGGCGCGGAACGACGACAGTACCTGACGCGCGCGATAGTGTGCGAATAGAAGAAAGTAGAAAGAGTCAAAGGCAACAGAGACGGGCGGAAGAAAGGGCGAGAGAAAGAGATAAAATGAGAGAGAAAGAGAGAGAAAGAGACAAAGGAACGGATGGAGGGACGGACGAGAGAGAGAATTAGAGGAGGCGGAAAAGTGGAGGGATGGTAGACGCGGAAAAGGAGAGACAAAGGGACGGAAAAGGACAGGGGGTCGAATTCCCAGTAGATCACTGTCACGCCGCGAGAAGCCAATATAAATACCTCAACGCCTCGCCCGGTTTGCCGCTCGCATTGCTATACGGCTGCCCCGCTGTAACTTGTCTGTCCCGTTTGTTTTCTCACGCGCTGCTCCGGCATAGAGGAATGGGCGCGTTGACGAGGGCGCGAAAGGGCGGATGGCGCGCGCTTAGCGAAAAGAAAGGGATCATAGACGACACGGATGTGTCTCGGATTATTCCGCGCGCGCACCGACAAATCCCCTCTTATTTCAAGAGTCGATTTCAAAGTTCGGAGCTATAGGAACTCACGTTGAGCGTTTTCTCTCAACTCACCGTGCGCGAAAAGAGAATTGAAAAAAAGTGTACGTGTAACAGTATTCAAGATTTTCAAAAGACAATTCGAATTCTTCACAATCGCGAATGTTTTTAAATTGCGAACCTAAATTTTTTCTCAGTTTCAAAGTTGTATGTTTATACGAGTCTTCAAACTGATGTTCAATCGACATCGAAACATTCGAAACAGTTTACGTTCGAAGTGGAAGAGTTCAAATATGTATACCGTTCGAGCGTGATTGATATTTTTATCTGAACTTTATATTATATTTGCCACTTTGAACTATCCAGCGCGTTCTCACAAACAATATATTTTTTATGAAGCAAGAATAGGCAGAGACGTAAATACGTTCTGACGCATCTGGGTCGCTCAATTAAGAAATTATCAGCTGACGAGATAGCGGTTTCTTCTGCGCGCGCAAAGAAAAAAAAGAACAAAATTAAGTGACATATCTCTCGCGCCGTACCTCTCGGAAAATCGAAACAAATCGCGCGCGATAACAGAGAAACTGAATTATTCCGCGTGCATACGTGCGTATTCTTTTTGGTATCTTATCTTTCTCGAGGGGTCAGCCGTATGCCATCCTCCTCAGACACTCGTTTTTCATCTGTCTCGGAGGACAGAGCTCTTGACGGCACGGGGAATTGGCGTCCTTCCTAGGAAGAGGTTCGTGGCTTCTGTCCTAGGAAGACGCCAGAGGGAATATCTCGTCACGTACGTCCGACAACTCGCGGGCGGAATTAAGGAAAACTTTTGTTCGAAAGTTTGTTTTTTGCGCAGTGCCGTGGCTCGACTGGAAGAGCATCGTCGATCGTAGAAAAGTTAAGGTTGCCGTTGAAGCCTTTTTTCCTAGTTTTTTTTTTTTATTTTTTTATTTTTTTATTTTTATTATTTTTATTATTTCTTTTTTTGTTATTACAGCGGACCTCGAGCAGATCGAGGTTCTTCCTGGTATCTCGATGGTTCCTCTTCCTCTCGGTCTTGTTGGCTTATTATAGTACACGGGCAAATTGCAGCGCTCGCGGAATAAACTTAGCTATCCTTCCTATGCGAGGCGAGCGTGACTCCGTAACTAAAAGCGAAATAATCAAAAAGACGCGTATGGCAGCATAAAATTAGCGTTGAGTCTCGCGCGCGCGTGCTACAAAGCTCGGCAAGTGAAAACTTAATTGGACAAAACGCGCGGACATAGATTTGCGCGAAAGTCCCCCGTTGAGGCACTCGCGCGCTGAAAGGATTATTTATTGCCGGTGTGTGCTATTCAATTAGCTGCAGATAAAATCGCGCACTACGAGGAGCTTCGCGAACATTAAGAAACTGTATCTATAAACTGTGGAAGGAATATTGTAATATCGAAGCCGACGAAACTTACGAATTGTGTTTTATTTCGCTTTTCTTCTGGAGGAATGTGTTGAAATTATTTGTTAACATTTTCCACATCCAGTGCGAACAAAATCGCGAGATTAAGAGCGGAATAATTCAAGCTTTTGCTGCAAAAGGTATGCCGACTGTAATATTTACCGCTGAGTTATGGAGTTCTTAAACTTCGTTATTAGTTCTCCATGTACAAGTGAAGGGAAGTTTATCTCGTCTCTGGTTGTTTCGGCAATTCATCCCGATGCGTCTCGCATCACCCCCCTTTGACTTTAACCGATTCGATTTCTTCTTCAAAGAATCTTTAAATAATTTACGACAAAACGCGCGCGTCTCTCGCGTTTCGTTTTTCCACGTGTCGACTCGCTTGTGATTGTGCATTTT
Organism: Pseudomyrmex flavicornis; assembly: GCA_014825475.1. Classification (NCBI taxonomy): domain Eukaryota; kingdom Metazoa; phylum Arthropoda; class Insecta; order Hymenoptera; family Formicidae; genus Pseudomyrmex; species Pseudomyrmex flavicornis. The sequence goes on from QVNW01003393.1 coordinate 13,240, forward strand.
CTCATCGCGTTACATTTATTTTTATATTTTAACTTACAATATAATCTTTATACTTTCGAAGTATGTATACTTTCTCTGTGCGAGAATTTCGCGAGAGCGAGTAATGGGAAGGGAGGCTCTTAATTTTCAATCGTTTCTTCGACACACGAGCGGCATTAGTTTTATCGTCTGAACGATTGAGGGAATGATTATTACCGATTCCGTATGCCACGTGAGTACCGAGGTGGTTTAATGAGCCGCAACGCCCCGCCCCATCGACATCACCACCTTTTCTGTCTGTCACTCCACCGACTATCGTCGTCGGATGACCTCGAGCTTCTTCGTTCACCACCTTCCCAAGTTCTGCTTCTCCTTCTCTCTTTCTTTTCTGTTTCACTCTCCTTTACCATCCAACGTCTCCGATTTTGCGCACCCTCCGACATCTTCACAATTACGCGTTGCGCGTGCCCTGACTGGAGAAACGTACACCGCAACTAACCTTCACTCTCTTAGTTGATGGGAAGCAACATCCGAAGCCTTTAGCCGCGCCTGTTATTCATCTCTTCTCCTTGTTTTCTCCGTTTTATTTTCTCAAGCGTCTTGCCAGCCTATCTCGTATCACAAGTTCACCAAAGAAATTTTGCGTTTCAATTTTGTGTCGAAATATAATGTAATATTTACTAATAATAAAGAGAAAATCCAAAAATATATACGTGTCGCAATAAATTTTTGTCAACAATTTTGTTATAAAATAATTACCTTTGATACTGTTGATACAAAAATGCTAATTGAAATCGAATAAATATGTATGCGATTATATCATATATTTTAAAGAGTATCAAAATAATAATGAATATGTATTTACACACACATATATATGTTTTGCAAATAAATGTGCATTGAATTTTTTTTTTTTTTGCGATATATCCGATTTGCGCGCGGTAGTGAATAACGAATCAACGCCGTCCTAAATTCTAAAATTGTGTGTCAATAAACTGAACCGAGATTGCCGAGAAACATGCTTTTCGGAGAAGAGATAACAAATACGCTTCTACCCGTCGGATTGCCGAATTCGGCGAACTTTCCAAGTTGACATTTAGCCGCGCGAAAACTGTTGCCGGGTAGACAGTTCGCAACGTTGCTCGAGGAATACGTAAACGTCGAAGCAAAGTACCGAATTAATCTACGTGGCATCGAAAATGCCACGGCACAGTGTTTACAGTCATACATGTATTATGATTTAAGTACATGAATGATTTATCACTTAGAAATGTTATTACAGTGTTGTTGCTCAACCTCTAAAACATACCAAAAGCAAATGTGTGCGCGATCTTTGTACACGTGATTTTCGTTGGTTTTACCAGAATTTGAGCAAGTCAATCGAAGCGCACTGATAAGTAGTAATAATGACTTAAATAAATTTTGTCATGATGAGGGAGAAGAAAAGGGAGGAGGAGGAGGAGGAGGAGGAGGAGAGAGTCCACGTCGGGCGAAAGAAGTTTTGTAATCACTTAAAGTGCATTCGCGTGCGGCTTGGGAATTGAAGCTGCTAAGACGGAGATGACAATTTTTCAGCGTCTAGTAGGCTACCTACATGATGTGTAATATTGCAATTGCTTCTCTTCGGAGAGAGCGTTGAATCTCTTGTTGCGATGTAATTAAGAATTCGATGATTCGCGCTGCTACAAGGAGCGCTGTAACCTTATTTTT
>QVNW01003395.1:0-13237 GCA_014825475.1 Pseudomyrmex flavicornis
GTTTAACATTAAATAACTTTGTTTGTATAAAGATATATGAAAATAATATTTTTTTTTCTTAAAGCTAAAGGATGTAACTATTATGTAATATTACATAATATGGTGTACAGTTTGTTATTTTTAATAATATAATTTGCATGTCGCAATGTGCCCCGGTCTTCTTTATTCACAACATTTTACAAATAACAAATTTGAGAAATTTCACAGATGTAATTGTTAGGAGACTAAAATGTATTTTAATAAAATTGTAACAAAGACACAACACACACACACACACAAATAAGCTCATAAATGGAAATAAATGGATTCTTCGTTCTCAAGTGTATCCATGCGGTTTATTACTTTTCTTCTCTTCGCACGAAAACGCGCCATTTGTGCAGTTTGCTAGTCCAGTGCCCAGCAAGAGAAAGACAGAATTGAACTTTATTAGCCATGTCGATGGTGCAGCGCGGAACGCGCGTTACGCGTGTGGTGAACGAATTAAAATGCAATTCTGTCTCGCCACGGGGTGCTAATGGCTGCTACGTGCGTGTGTGTATGTGTGTGTATTGCATCAAACATTCGGCCAAATCAATCCGATGGTTTACGATCTAATTTATTTTGGCGTAACAAAATTCGCAACGCAACGCGATAAAATCAAGGGTCCGTAACACTTTGGACCTGTGACTGATTGGCTGCAATACGCGTTGCATATCAATTGAACGATGAAAATGGCGCGAGATTGAGAAGTCTCTCTGTTGTATCTACAACATAATTTCATATATTTTACTAAAACTAGAGAAATTATGCTGTCAAACTTGTAAAACAAGTCGCGTAGGCGGAGGAATTTTTAATTAAGATTTTAAAATATGTAGATATTCAATCATTTGAAAAATATTGAGCATTTTGCAAAACTTTTTCATTTCTTCGAGTTTAGCATTCCGACATTTCCAACATTGGTCTGCCAATTGGAGAGTTAATTAGCGCCATTCGCGTGTCAAACATCGAGCGCCGATGAGCGACAGAAATTTATCACGGGATATTTATCAGATCGGCGGGAAGCGTTTCCCGGGAATACTCGAAAATTCTCGCGCGCGCGAAAGATAGTCGAGTTATGCCCGAATATCGTACTGACGAACGGCTCAACTGATGTGAAAGGTCAAATCCCGAAGCGCACGAGGGAGAATAAAGAGAGACAGACGGGAGGGAAAGACGAGAAGGGAAAATGAAAAACGAGGAACGGCGTGAACACCGGCACGGTCGAGTTATTAATTAATTCATTTGAATTTCGCGTCTCGTCTGGCCGCCTATGGCCGCTGAGATTAGAATTTGTTACCGCGGGGTTAACACAAAACGCAAGCGCGCGGCAATGCCCCTTCGTGTCGAGGAATGCAGTCCGGTTTTGCGTTGCCGATGCATCGGTATAACACGAGGCATTATTAATTAGCGCGGCGACCACGCTGTAACAGCCGCGGGCGATCGCGATGTTCCGTGCGAAATTGTCAGCTGAACGTTCAACGTTGAAGTCTCCAGGTTAACTCGTTATACGTCCGTTATGCCTCCTTCCCATTTCGCATCGCTAACATTTCACTTGCAATCTCATGTAAGAATTATATTTCTGACGTATTGTTTTTTTCTAATGTCTTACACGAGGTGGCGGTTTAATTTCTGGACTCGTCACTTGTTCAACATGGAACGTTCTAATAACGAACGTTTCGATGAAAATGAATTTTTTAAATAACAACACGAGATCTATTTCTAGATGCGCGCGTGTGTTATATACAATACATACATGTATCACTACAGCACGCCATTCGTAAAAGTACACGAACTGCCGTAATAACCTGTTGTTTTCTCTCTCAATCGTTGATCCCTCTCGGTTATCCGAAACCACGTTTCGCGCCGTGATGTATCGCAATGAAACACACACAAAACTTTATACGATCGTAGACATGACGTAAGACTTTATTTCGCGAAAGGTGGAAAGCAGAACGAGATCGGCAACAATCGCATTCGGAAGTTTGAAAAAGATCTTCGGACGTTTACACGTGTAAACTGCAAAACAGCTGTGTTACAAAAATGTAAAACTACGTATCTATGTAAAAAAAACGATATTTAAACGATATTTTTCACCTGTTATATTTTTATTTTTAAACAAAAACAATTTGTGTTAAACACCGTTCAATATAAAATTCATAAAATATTTAATTTTGTTAACAATATCTTTTCGCAAAGCTTGTGCGTTTCGCGTAAGAATTACGAAAAGGCAAAGCGAAAATCGTGCGCGATATTTCGAGGTACAATGGGCTTCGTATCACGCTTTTACTTAATATCTCGCAGGGTGCGATTTTCGCAGGTGTTATTCGTCATTGTCACGTCTGAGAAACGGAGCCCGGTGTAGAAGAACTTATCGTCCCGTCTGTCGGAGCACGCAGCGGGTAAATCTTCGTGAAAACGCGCGGCGGAGGACGCGGCCGGAAAATTTCGCGCCCCGTTTGACGTGCGTCATATAAATCAAAAGCCATTTTTGCCGGACGATAAATACGTCTGCGTTTTTTTTTTTTTTTTTTGTTATTTTTCCAACATGTCGCGCTAACATTTTAACGCGCGTCGTCCGCGGTTACTTGTTGCACGCAACTGTTGTCGTTTCTTTTGAATATTTTACAACGAATTCCGAACCGAAACTTCGAAGAAAATTACACCATGTTCATTTTAAAATAGTTCGCTCTAACAATAAGGTTTCGTCTAAACCGAATTCTCTGTATGATTGATACGTTAAATCAGTACTGGCCTGTATTTCCGACGTTGGCGAAATCTATCTGGAGAAATTCGTGATGTTACTGTGAGAAACTTTACGTCATTTTTTTTTAATACACATTTTTTTACGCTACAGTTAATAGTAAATAAATTTGCGGTAAATTGCGACATTTCTTACGTACACAATTTATTAGATAACGTGTGTAATTTCAGCGAGATGAGATCTTTTTCGCCAAGTTTTTTCGATGTCGAAAAATTACAAACGGATTAGGTGACACATTTGCGCGCGCGATAATTCAGCGGAGCAAACTGAATCCGGGTTGTGTCCTCCTTCGCGAAACGAGGCCGTTTTTAAACCGAGCACGTACCGTCTGTTTATTCAAATTTCCAACACGCATATGAAACTTTCGTCTCCGTTCGCTCTCTGTTCTTCCTTTCTCTTCTCGCCGGTTTTGCGCGACCCGCCGGCGCGCCAGTTCACCAACCAATATTTCACGTTCTACCCCCGTCGGGGGTGGATGGCTGGGCTGCATGCAGTATCCCCGGAATTGCAAGAAGATTGTCGGGAACCGCGTCGGTCGACATCAAAGTCGACGTAGTAACCACACGTGTTCGCGAACGGAGCGAACGTGCCGTTTAAAATCCACGTTATGTCGCGGCGTTCGTTTCCAAACCCTCCCCGATCGCCTTACGGCGCGCGTTTGTCTTCGCCAGCCGGTCGTAATGGAATAATCCGACCTGGTCGCGGGCTATAATTTATCCTCAATACCGTTCCGATATCTCGCTCGAACTTGGCACGATACGTGTGGAATGTTATCGGTTGTGATGTTATACTTCCACGGTTGGATGAGATGGTTATTTGCTGACACAGAGATGAGGAGAATTCGGGAAAAGTGTTGCGAAAACGATCGATTGTTTACAAGTCGGGAACGCTATTTTTGCTCTATGTGATATTTTGTTATAATTGCAATAATTTTAATAATATTTATATCAGTAATATCGTAATAATATTTATAACAGTATTATGACACAATGTAAAAAATACACAAAACAAAAAGAAAGAGTTTTAATCAATTTGACCGCAGTAATCGACGAATTCGCCAGTGCGAAAGGTCAAGTTGATGGGCGGTCGCCCGCGGAAAATCGGAATTGGGCGGGTAATGAAAACGGGAAGGAGACAAGGCGAAGAGCGACCGACCCTTTCCATGTTTCCTTTTGTTTTGTCTTTTGACGTACGCTCTACCGGTGTACCTTTCTTCTCTCGCTCTCTCTTTTCCTGAAGAGGGAATCGAATCCATTCGAGCGTGAGGGATGCGACTGACAGCTGGAATTGTTATATCTCGGCAGGGCCGCGCGCTCGTAGTTCATCGATCTTCGACCGGTCGACACTGCCGTTGTTACCACCGCCGCCGCCGTCGTCGTCGTCAACGCGATGGATTGGTTTTTACCTTCGTTAAAATTAATCAAGCGAGGCGCCGGTGCGCGATTGCTTTTGCCTATCCGCAATAGTTTGCCGTATATTACGCGGGATACGCATGCCGTTCTCGCGTGGCGGCTACTTCACGTTGTTCCTGGCCGGGAATCCGCGTTTTAACCCGCGACCCTGACTTGTAAAGCGCAAAGATGCGTAAATTCTATATAAATTTAATGTTTTTTTTTTTTTTTTTTTTTTTTTGACGAAAAGGATGGGAAGAGGTTCGCAACAGTAAGCCCCATGGTGACGCGAAAACGTTTATGATATACGCACAATCACGCCTCGCGGTGATTTATTTTGCGCGTCGCCCCCTTTTAATCTCCATCTTCGACCACGCAACAACGGTTCATCTCGTATTCTTTAATAAATGAGTTTTTTATCGAGTTTTCGCTCGACCGAGCCGAACGCAACCCCGCTGGCATATCACGAACTTTACACAAAGCCACGCATCAGCGAAGCCGAGCGGAGACCTGTTCGAACTCTCGTATCGTCTGTCTTTTTGAAAAAATGTGACATCCGAGATACATATATAAAATATGAAATCCTGATCTTGGATTTGGGCGATAGATTTAAAGATTTGAAGACAACCTTCGCTTCTCAATTTTATCTTTGTTTTAATTGAACTGTGTGTGTGTGTGTGTTTTTTCAGATCCCTGGACTCTATGTGGAGCCCGAGGACCTGAACAATAACAAGACTGGTCATCTGTACAGCCTGGCAGAAAATGCTGGGCTGAGACAGTTTGACCCGATGAATAACTAGCGGGAGTCACAGAAGATCTAATAATAGATTTAGGTGACACGAAGAAACTCTCGTAGTCCTATCCGCTCACATCATATCTATTTATCTAATTGAACTGTTATCTTGACGTTTATCGTCAGAAAGAAGATTCTCATAAAAAATTGCTAATTAGTTTTAAAAGCTGCTAATTAATTTCTTACGTATGCGCTCCGATAATGTAAAAATTATTTTTCGAATGTTTGTTTGTATTTAAAATATACATTTTATTTACATACGTTAAAATAAGAAAGCTGCAATAACAGAAAGATTTTTCTTGTTCAATATCTCCTGTATCGATTTTGTATCCGAAACAAACATAACAAATATTTTTTACTTTTTCTCTTTATATACACAAAACGTGTATATAAAAATTTTCTCTCTGCGTACTAAGAGATTTTTTTAATACTAAAAGATTGAACAGATGTATCATCCGTTACTCTTCAAAAGCAAAATAAATACTTTTCAACTCTAGGTATACACACTTATTTTTCGTATACGTTAGAAACCACATTAGGGTCTGGAAAACTCTAGTTCTTTTATCATAATGCTCAAGACAATTACCGTATTGTAATTAATGTTCTTTAATCGATTTAGTAAAGACTAAACAATACGTTTATGCATTCAGAATTGGTCTATATTCATAATAAGTACGGAAAAAAATCTGTTAAAAGACATAAGTTTCTTTTCAATCCGAGAAAAACGTCGTTTCATCGTAGTTGCTGAAGTTTCACAGACTTCAAGTGTATATACCTAGAGTTAAACCTGTGACATACGATGCTTTTTTTTCATGTACCATTGTCATGTACCATTGTTCGCTAGCTATTTATCACAAAAAATATCGCAATTTTTATAAATATCGTAGGTTTTTTATATCTTACTTAACGTTTATATTTCTTAACTTTTCTACTGCGATATTGTTTTAATTATTGGGTTGTTTGGAAAGTTTTCCAATAAATAACATTGCTGTAAATAACATGTTCGAGACTATGTACACGAGACATCGTTCAAGACACAAATACTAAAATTGAAACGGCACGTATATGTGCATTTTTTAGAAGCTACATTATATGAGTCGGTACGATAGAAATTAAAACTTGTATTTAAAAAATAAAATAAAAAACGCTACGTACTCTCCGAACAACCCGATGCACATAGTTGTACTGAAAGAATCTTGTAAGAGTTACCAAATGCATTTGGTTCATCGAGTCAGAGCCTACATATTGTTGATAGACTCTATGTACAGAATAAATGCGTTTTTGTTTCGCTCATACACACTTTATAGCGTATGTCAGTCTAACTTTGTTTACATTTAATGAATAAAGATAAATTGACACTTAAAGCGCGTGTGTATGATCGTTCGAAATAAACGCATGTCGTATTTGTACAAACCATTTCGCATTAAATAAACTTGTAACGACGTATGTATACAGCGTTCGAAGCGAGAATTGCTAATTATATAGTTAATATATATATATAGCATTTTAATTACACTTTATTTACACGTTGCTTGAGATTTTTCCGTCTGTTTTAACATACGGTCGAGTTCTTTTAGAACTTCCGTAACGTGCTTTATCAAAGCAAATCCAGACATTGTGTCCAGTCGTAACGTTCGCGTATAACATTGCTTGTACGAACTTGCAAGTATCTCGTGCCTGAAATGTTATCGAAAGCGTTAAAAATTATACATGTATATAATTTACATATGTATATATTGCATTAACTATATTTGACAAGTAAAAAATTATGTAATAACATTTAAGAACAACATACTCTTTTTTGTTATGTACAGGACTTTTACTGAGGAACAGCTTGGTTAACGATCGTAAGATAAACTGAAGTCTCTGCTCAAGCAAAGAAACAAGTTGGTTCTCTTCATCCATCAACTTTTGTTCTTCCGCTTTTTCATGTTGGGCACGATCCTCCTCTACTTTATCATCCGTTGTCTCTTTATTTTGTTTCGCTGTGCTATTTCGTTCGCACAATATCTCCATCATAGGTATGCATTGTAGAAGCAATTCCAAACCGTTTTGGTACGCTTTTAATTTGTTATTAAACGTTGTGCTATCTAAAATTAATCAAACATAAATTTTGTGTCAAAATTTTATAAATAATATAAATTTTATGTCAGAGTAAAGATTGAATGAAAAAACAAAGCGAACAAGAGAAAGAAAGACGTACTAATTGCTTGATACTCCGCAAGAGCAACTCTCTCTAGTTGCACCGTCAAGTACTCCGAACTTTGTTCTAACGATAGCAACGACTTTGCCGCTTTATCGTAATATAATTTACATAATTGTAAATTCGTTTTTTTCTTGCTACTTTCCGCATCCGACTCGAGTTCTCTGTATATACGATGATATAACGAAGCCAAGCGGTGTTGAATGGTCGCAGCACGGAACTGATAAATCGGCTGCCGCGATCCTGGTGTTTCCACGTCGCAATGCTTGAGCGCCTTCTGTAGAACATCAACCACTGTTTTCTCCATATCCTGTCCAGGCTGCAATAATAGAAACAATTCGATTTTATATGATGCATCTATATAATAACATATCTCTTTCGTATGATCAATTTTTTCTAGAGTAAACAAATTGATTTATCTGCTTATATTACACGACAAAGCTAATCTCTGTGCACCTTATAATCGCTCGAAGGATAATCCTGCAGCAGCGTAGCCATATTGAAATACGTTGTCGACAAATCCCAGCTCACGTTGTCCCATATCGATGGATTCGTCTTTCTATTACCCAAAACCTGCAAAGCCTTCTGATAGCTCGCGATCGCATTGTCGTAATAATGACGCACTGTCGAGGTCTGCTTTTCGTCCATGTGCGCCCAGACTCGCATGAGTCGGCCCGTGTTGGAGTGCAAAAGCGCGAGATTGGCCTCGTCGTGAACTTTTTCAAAAGCTCTCACGCCAAATTCCAAGTGAGTTAATGAACGCGTCAGAAACACGAACACATCCGGTTTAATGGACGACTCATCCGTTTGGTCGTCCAACTGAACACGTCGACCTGTAAAGTTAAGATTTCTCAGTCAATCAAACGATATGCATCTCTAATGTTGATCGATGTGAAAAAATTCTACATACTACTTGCTTGGTTCATGTAAAGAACACCTAGTTCGTTATGAATATTCCCCAATCGTCTCAATAAGTTGTTTCTGTCCTTATCCGTCGGTTCTAACAACGATAACGCTTTATCATAACATCTGTATGAAGAGAGTAGAGTGGATTCTAGACTGTCCAATCCTTTCGGCAATAATTCGTCACTATCTGTAACGCAATATACGCTATGAGTAATGATTGTTTCGATCATGTGAATTTGCGCTCATGTATTTTGATATTTACCCATATCCAAATCTTTCACGCTATGTAACTCTTCGATAATTTCCTCTTCTATTTCGTTTTTCGTCTCGTAATCCGTTTTATGCTTTTCTATGTTGCACCAGTCTTGCACGGTCATAAAGCAACAGTCTCCCGCGCGACCCAGTAGATAACTAATCGACTTGTCGTTTCTCACCCCACAGATCTCCAATATCTTCTGACAATATAATACTTCCAACATGTACTTCAGAGAGATGCCATAGTTTTTATTTGCGTACTCCTTCTCGGCAAGCACGGCAAATATCAACGAGGCTTTCTCGTATAACAGCGTTTTCAAATGAGCGTTCCAGCAAATATTGTCGCTCTTCTTCGGTGCTTGCCATGTCGGTATCGTCTCTGCCTTGGGTTTACACAACAGAGCATTCTCGCTCGGTACTTCCTTTACAACGCCGTTTCCCTCCTTCTTCTCATTCTTCTTTTTCTTTTGTTTACTTTTCTTCTTATGCACGGGGGTGTTGTTTTCCGAATTTTCTTTTGATGAATTCTCTTTATTTTGTTGGTTCAACGGGGCGTAAGGCATAGGTATCGCTTGGAAAGGTTTTGCCACATTCGGATGCATCTCTTCGTATTTCCTCCTCTCCTTCTCACATTCTTCCGCTTTCTTTTGCTCCTCGTCGCTGTTGTCCTCCGTCGGAAAATATCGAAGGCACTTTAGTCCATGAGCAACGTGTTCTAATCCAGATATACATCTCTCTTCTATGGTGCCAGAAATCGGTGGCGGCTTGTACTTTGGTTGCTCACGTGACGTTTGTTCTTTCACTGCAAAAACAATCAATGTTCTAGATCAGATTAGATCGATTAATTATTTCGTAAAATTTAGATCAGAGCTCACTTACTGTTGGCTAGAGTCAAAGACTTAATTGCTGCACAAGCTTCCTCCTCTTCGTCCTCCTTTTCAGTCTCGTGATTTGTGCTACATTCGCTCTGAGTGTCTTCCTCGTCACTCTGATCTGACAAATTTGACGGACTAGCCGGATCTGTATCTGACGGTATATATAAATCCGAAAGCATGAAGTGCGCAGATGTGACAATCTGCGGATACTTCTCTTTCACCAGCAATTGAACGCAATTTCTTAACAACATTCTAATTGTGCCCTGATGACGATGATAATCAGGCGAGTACTTCATGTTGCGAGCTACTCTGTACAACAACATTGCGACAGGTACGGTGAAGGGATTCTGTCCTTTCTCTTCAGAAACGTCACTGCACAGTGATGTCAAATCATATAGCTTCACAACATCATCGTCCTTACCTAAAAATATTTTACATAGATATAAAATATATTATTTGTGTAAAAACCATAAACAGATTTGTAAAAAAATAAACAGAGTTTTATCCTTGATATATTTATGTAATAAGTTTATACAATATTTACCCTTAAATAGCCAATAAGTATGACCAGCTTTTGTTGCATTATTTTTTAGAAAACTCAAGATGTTTTGAGCAACATCTCTAATCACTTTGGGGCTAAACTTTGAATCATCCAAATTTGGAAGGTCTTCTGTCTTTATCAGTTCATATTTCTGTACAATACCATCCAGATGATAGCACATTACCACTTCAGGAACATTACACATTAAGTTATCCAACCAATAGTCTATCCCAGTTAAAACATTGATAGGCTTGGACATGTCTCTCAGTCGTAAGCTTATACATGGATGTGTCTGACCACCAAATATTGGCATATCTGTTCCAATAAGCATCTGTATGTTTTCAAATGTCCACACAACATTTCTTGCAAAGTTATGATTGTAGTTTGGATCAGGTACTTTTTCTTCTTGTGTTGGCTCAGGCAGACAAGGCTCTAAAGTCTTCACAGGTAACTCAGGTTTCTCATTTTGCTTGTTGCTATCTGCAAGTACTATAGAATGATACAAAAACTTAGATACTAAGTTCTTCTGTTGTAAACTGTTTCTGCTGTATGCCTTGTGAAAAAGACTCTTTGTTTCGCCGAGATTTTGGAAGATATGTTCGTAAAAAAACTTCTTCAGCCACTCCCAGTCATTTTCAGCTTGTCTCAAAAGATACTTGTGTATATCAAAGTCATCCAGCAATAATGTGTTTTCAATACGATGCACCATCATTGAGATGACACCACGATTGTAAGGCAGTTTAAGTAGCTTCTTTATATTTTCTGCATCTGACACCACATCTACTTCACCAACACAATCAGGGAACATGTGGGCCATGCGAAAGCTTGAAAATCCTGTACTTTGAGACCAGACATTCTGTAAGCCATAACTTTCCGCCGAGCTGCTGAGCCAGTTGCTGGGTGGATGATTTAAATCCGTGTTGCATTGCAATTGAGCGTATGTTGCTGGTGTTTGAACTGCAGAATATTTTACCACCGCAGTAGATTTCACAGCCTTTTTCGGAGAATCTGGTGGTACCGCCACAGCCATTGATTCCATCTAAAATATATATTTCAATAGATAGAGTCTAGCACATTCTGGCACATTCTTAATAACACACGTTGCGATCAACGTGTATTATTTATTTTACCAAACACTATAAAATCGTAGCTTTCTCGTTACTATTTATACAAAATATTTAATAAAACTTTAATGCGTTATAATTTTACATTTTGACAAATAAAATACTGATGATTAAAATCGCTGCTTACTATTAGAACTGTGAAAACAGTTTCTGACCGTGAAAACGGTTGTAGAGGTTAGAAAACAGTTAAGGCCGTGACACACAAAAAACACTCAAGTAGTAAACGAATGGAATTGACCAATTACAGGCGAGTATTGTGAAGAACGTCTGTCTTCGAACGTAGCCATCTTCAAACGGAAATAAACGTCGAACATTCCGTAAAGATAAAATTTCAATGGCAGCAGTAAAAGTTGAGCGGTAAGCAAAGTGAAACCAATCACCGTGACGATTGACTGTTTCAAAGTTTCAAAGTAGCTTCTCCATGAGTTTCGATAGAGTTACGGAATAAGCAAAACAATTGATCGCATGCGCTGTGATGTACGAAGAAATCTCAGCATTAAACGCGCATGCTCACATCGCTTATACTTCCGGTACGATAGATTTTCTAACTCTTAAAATATTATAATTAAATAAATATTTACGTTCGAAATCTTTTTTGTTTTACTGCTGAGCGACGTGTTTTACTTTTCAAATCTTCTTCTACGCACGAGAACGCAATTGAATGATTATATTTTTGTCAAAATTTAAGAGGAGCAGATTAATATAAACATAACATATGTACGTAAATATTTACCATGTATATTTTTTGTTTGTAATGTACTAAGATACAAAACGGTGAACTTGATTATGCAAATATATAATGCAGTAATTATTATTTCTTTGCAGTATTAAAAGAAATGGGGAGTCCAGAGTGTGCGTGACACTTTAGTTTTAGGTCCTCTTGCTTTCACCCACTCTCACAACTTCTGAGTACCTTAAGTAGCAAGTCGGTTCGCAAACTGACGTTCACTTCCTAGATCAGCGGTAGATCCGCGCAAGAGCCATTTGAATCTATGTACGTGTCTTTGCTTGACATCCATTCCAGGTATTCTGAGCTATCATGTCGTGCCTTTGCTATTTGCGAGTTTTAATGTTAGTTTCTTGTTCGATATTGGTTTTGTGCTCTCAAACATTCGGTGAGTGTAGTCACTGTGTATATCGGGTAATTTTATAGATATTAATTTTACATATATAAATGTATGTAATTCGCTTTTTTAAATATATAAATTTATAAATATTTTTGCTTAAAAAAAAAAAATATAAGTTTATATTATTAGATTATAATTGTTTAACGTTGTGCATTTAACGTAATTAAATTATTATGATTTTTTTTATCAGCACAATTTATAATCACTTGTAATTTTTTATAAAAGTTTTTTAATGCGCAACTAAATTGTTTGTTATTTTTCTTATTAAAAACTATATATATTTCTTAGATAATAATTATCACGAATGTGCGCGTCCTTGTTCTGACAAAGCATCTTTGAAGAAAACGTGCGTCTATCATTTCTTCGTCAGAGAATCTCATAGTCTAAGGTAAGATGCAACAAAATACGAAATGTAATTTATAATTGTTCTTATTTAGCAAGTTGAAATAACATTGACGATGTAATACGTAAGAAAATAAATATTTGCGTAAATTATAATAATAATCTTATATAATTTCTCAGTTTTAAGCACGTTAATAAGCATTTTGTTTGCTAATAGAGAGAAAATGGCATATATATAGTATTGCATTTCTATTTAGTAGCGAAGTAGAATAGAACGGTTCTAACGGTACACTGTAGATAGTTGCCAAGCGCATCTCTGCGCAACAGGTTTCGATAGAATTAAAAAATGCGCTATTACTCTACACACGTCTCTCTAAAAAAAAAAAAAAAAAAATAGCGTGGTATCTCATATGTAAATGTAGTGTATTTTTTAGCACAAACGAAAGTAGAGAATGTCGTGGCTTTTTATCTACTTGCAATTAAACTGATTGTTTAATGTTACTTTCTACTTTTAATTTACATCCATTTTTTTATTATTTTGTCAGATCTATTAAATAATAACAAAAAAGAGAATTAGTTGCTTTTGTGCAATAAAAACTATACAACCTCTGAACTTAAGATAGTTCTATCACGTAGGGCCGAATTTCGTGCTAAAAGGGAGCTATTAAAATTTACAAGAAAAAAACGCGTACTATGCATGACTGAAAATATAATTATCGATGAAATAAAATAAGCTATTTGTAAAAAAATATTTTATTAATGAAGAACGACAATTTAAGATAGTTCTATCACATAAGGCCGGATTTTGTGGGTGCTAAAAAGGAGTTTTCTATCACATCTATCACTTTAGATCAATTTATTAAATCGAAATGGTCGGTAACGTTATTATTTTTTTTAATGT
>QVNW01003396.1:0-28433 GCA_014825475.1 Pseudomyrmex flavicornis
CGATATCTCAGCAAACGAATGTTGCATACAACCGCAGCAGCATTCCACGATATTGCTATTTAGTCACGAAACCCCAAACTCGACCGTTCAAAGCGCGTGGCGTAAGTTATTGGCGTTGTTCGCGGTGTTCCGGCACTGCATACGGTGTCCTGCACATAACGACCGGTATCGACTATCGCGGTCTTTCGGGATCGACGAGGTGAGGAAGGAAGAAAAGAAAACGTCGGAAATTCGATCTTACTCGGTCATTGATTGTGAAAGCGTCCGACCAAGAGAGTCTCTCTTCCTCCTCGCCCCGAGACACC
Source organism: Pseudomyrmex flavicornis (assembly GCA_014825475.1). Classification (NCBI taxonomy): domain Eukaryota; kingdom Metazoa; phylum Arthropoda; class Insecta; order Hymenoptera; family Formicidae; genus Pseudomyrmex; species Pseudomyrmex flavicornis. Next base: position 306 of record QVNW01003396.1, read on the forward strand.
GCGCGCGGAAAACACTCTTATAATTTATGAAACTCTCTCGAGTCGTCGTGGAGGAGAGCCGCGCTTAGGCCGGCTCGTAAAAAAGAATGAGAAATCCGCACGTGCTAAGCGACAGACGTACGGTCGTTCCCATAAATATCGGTTAGAGCTAACTGAGGTTTAACTGATTCTCCGTCGTTCCTTCCGGGAGACAATACTTGAAAACTTGTACCTTAGTTGTTCGCTCTCTCCTTCAGCAGCGAACGAAAACGAATAGAGCGCGCGAAACAGCAGTAATTCACCGCTCGACACGATCTCTCTCTCTCTTTCTCGTTCGCCGTCGGCTTCGTGTATTCGCATCATTAAAGCGGCAGCCAGACAGTTTCAGGATGAAGATCGTAACACGCGCCCGAGTGTTTCCTTCAATGATTCATAAATCATTGTCGAACACTTTGGTGCCGGCGCATCGTTATCCCTCCCCCACGAAAAGCTGGGGCGGCGATCGAGGAGGGAGAGCGGTGGCGATGGGTATCGATAACCCGAATTTCTCCGTTATAAATCGGTCGCCGCTTCACGGAACGTGATGTACGAAGAGTTTAAAGGCATCGGACGTTATTGGAATTTACTGGTCTGAAAATTGGGACGCGCTAAGCCCTTCGGAATTACGTGTTCCTTCCTGCTGATCTTCCTTGCTTGCTCCTTCCCGCGTGCCTCTTCCTCCCTTCCTCCCTCCTGCTAAAGCGCCTTTTTCTGCGCGCTCGACTTCTCTTTTTCTCGCGGAACGCGCCACGTTGTTCGTCCGTCCGAATCCATCTCTTGTCTCTTCTTCGGCGTCCGGCGTTTGTACGTAGTGGCCGGAAAACCACCGAATGCCTCTTTCTTTCTCTCAGGGCGAGGATATAACGGAAAACAAATCCAGAAAAATAGTCGGTGGTGTTTTTGGGGAGAGATGGCCTGAGTTCTCTTTGAGATAAAAGATTAAATAACTGATTCTACAGACCGTGCGAGGAACCGATTTCCAATTAATCTTTGGACGAAGGTTCATCTTAAAAATCGAAGACGAGTGTGTCGCAACGTGGAGATTACACGAGGTGCTTCGCTGCAAATTTTGCGACTTCGCAAGATTTTTTTCCCCCTCAAGGCTGAGAGAAAAAAAATTTAATATCGAATTTATCGCTGCATAGATAACGCCATCCTTAACGGAACACCTCATGTAACTATGGGACACCTCCACCTGAGCCCGGCGAGAGTATAATTCAAGCGAGTCTGCTCTCGAACTCTCTTTCTCTCTGTGTGCCCTCTTTCTTTTCTTTTATTTCGCTTCTTTTTTTTTGTCGTAGAGATCGCGCGACGCAATCCGTGGAATAAGACAACAACGAACGGGGTCCTTCTTACGTTACGTTACGTTGCGTCTTGAGAGGATTGCCGACGATTGCCGGATACGTATCGCGCGGGGGATTTGCCAAACGAACTACTTTACGGCCTTGTGGAAATGAAATTGCACGGTAAATAAAATCGCGGGGGATCGAGCGCGCGAGCGAGGATTCGGAAGGCGACATTGCGAATGCAATATGCGTTTCATCACGTTCTTCGTCGGCTCGCGCATCGCAATAATTTTGGGGGTAGCCGCGCGGCGGTAATATCTCTCTCTCTCTCTCTCTCCGCCATATATCCACGCGTCCATGCGCTGATATATATATCCATGCGGGACATATGCATATCGCAGTAATGTACTGCATATGTTATTACTGCACCATATTATTACGCGGCTTGCTTTATTAAATCTTGTTACGCAGGCAAAGCCGCAAACTGCTACAGCGTTATAATTCAATTTCAGGTAAAAGCAAATCCATTAGACCGGGGGAAGCCCGGCGGCCGGGGGAAAGGGAAACGGGTCGGCATACATGTGCTGCCGAAATGAAAACGTTCGCGCATTCGACGTTATCCGCCCCCTTCCGTTCTCCCTTCCCTCCCTCCTCCCCCTTCCCTTGTCGGACGGTAATTACATATTACGCGCTGCTTATAAACAGTTTATCCCGTGCCGTTTAACGGGTGTGTGCGGTGCAATATCACCGCGGTGTCAATGTTAACTCTACGCCTGGTTTGCGTTAGGCTTAACGCGTGCGCGCGCGCGGACGCGTTACATTACGGCAATCAACAAACGACTCGGTCGCGACTCGTCAAAGTTACACGCCGCGCGCGGTTCGCGTTAGGTATCTACTTTCGCGCGGCGCGTATTGTGCGTCGATCATCCCGCACGCAGATCTCTCTCTCTCTCTCTTTCTCTCGGGAGAGACGGTCGACTGGGTTTTTCCAACGGGGGAGCGCGCGTTGCTTTCAACATTTCGCTTTTATAATCGTAATGGCGAGCGAGTTAATTCGATGCGCGGGAAGGGGAGGAGAGTCGGGGGAGGGGGAGGAGGGTCACGTGTGGCGATGATTTGCTATTCAGCACCCATTCCGGGATTGGCGAGAAAAGGCAAAAAGAGATACAGTAAATGCAATTCGAATGCGAGCTCCGGACTCGCCTACCGCGAATTAGAATAATTACATGCAGTCGCGCTGACGCCCGTCCGACTCTCGTACATGTATATATATATATATATATATATATATATATATATATATATATGTGTATGCACGCCCCGGATCTGTGCACGGTGAGTGATCGTGTTGCAGTGAAAGGGATGGATTACTAAATATGTAAACGGGAGGGAAAAAAGAGGCGAGCGAGAAAGAATCGATGGATATTGTTTTACACAAAAACGTTTTTCAAATTAATTGATACACTCGAGAAAAAAATTTACAAATTTTATAATATCTCTGAAAAAAAAAAAAATAGCTGTGAAATATAAAAAGAGAGAGAAATCGAGATTCTCTCTGCCTAAATAATTTTTCTAAATGTTTCTTCGATCATTGAAATTCGCAGTTTTATCGACGTTCGAATAGAGAGAAAGAGATTAAGTTTATTTTATCTTTCCCGATATAAATCACGGATCTGATTTTATGAAAAACGTTTTCACGGATATTGTTAATAGAATAATGTCAGGGAAATGTGGTTTGTGAAGTTGTCGGGGATAAAGAACTTCATTCCCGAGAACCGATGTCTCAACTAGGTTCAAAAGAAGATTGCATATGTGAATGTCGAATGTGTTATCTCACAAATGTACAAACCCGCGACGTGCGCGGCTGGAAAAGCGGACTCTCGTTCTCTTTCTTTCTTCTGACATTCCGAATAAGTCCTTTGTGCCGTCCGTTCGCGAAGGAACTTTCGGAATTACTTTTGAGCTACGCGCACGAATCGCGTTTGAAAGAGAGCGTTCTAAGTCTCTCTCTCTCTTTCTTTCTTTCTTTCTTTCTCTCTCTCTCTCTCTCTCTCTCTCTCTCTCTCTCCTCGCCTCTGCGCTGTGCCACGGCTGTGGAGTCTGTCCTTTTCGCTCAGGTCCATTAAATGGAAGATAGAATTTAGGCGAGTGGCAGGATAGATTTTTCGCAGACTTTTACGAGGTCTCTTCTTTACGGTTTCGTTAAGCGGTCCAGCCCAGCGCTTTTCTCTAATGAAATATTTTACATTCGCGCATTAACCGCTACGGTGTCGCGCTATATACGACATAGCCGCGCTCCGTCCGTACGTTTTAAAGTCGTTATTCGTCTCGTTTCTCTCATCTCTCGCTTCTCGTCTTTCATCATGGCGAAAAGGCTTCGTGACGAAGACCATTTGCCACCGGCTTCGGATATCTCCGTCACGATGTGTTATTTCTGCGATAACCGTCGGTGAATAAATGGAGAAAAGTGTGCGAAATTCCTGTTGAAATCGATAACGCCGGCAAATTAAATCGGAATTTCATTTATTTCGAAAATCTTCACGCCGCACATACATTCACCTCATCCATTTAGAATTGCTTCTTTTCTTCGTGTATATGTATATATATATAAATAATATTTATATATATAGTATATATATTTATATTAAACATAATATATTTTAATTCGTAAAAGAGCCACTTGCCCTCGTACGACGAACTCCAACACGTGATGTTTATATTTTACATTTATACATTGTCACTATGGTATTTATATTTCACTCCGCTGATTAAAACGAAAATAAGACAGAAATGGCAGTCGGTTTCGCAATAAATTCGCAATCGACGATTCTTTAATTTAATTTCGCTCAACAATCGGAAATCCGCTTTGACGAATCTTACCCTACATGTCCGATTGATATGCGAATCGCATGTATGCAACATGGTACATGGCATGGAATGCGGATGATTATATTGGCCGCCCTGTCGATAAGGACATCCTACAGTCCATTCCCTTCCCCCTTTGTTTCACCCTCCCGTTTGTGCCTCCCGAGCGAACGGGCTTACGCACCACCACCACCAGCGTGGTTTCTATCGCTTGAAGCGTCGATTCCCGTCGAGTCCCCTATGTATACGCACACATGTATGTAGAGACACGACGGTTCTCGCGTGTATATGTATATATGTGTATATATATATTGTAAGTACATATATATTCGAAATGGCGAGAACGCCAGCACAGACCCGGGGAGACATATAATTAGGGGGAACGGGCAGAAGTGCGGGCGGCGCGGGCACGCGACGCCGAGAATTATCCACAATTATCGCGTGCCTACGCTATACCACACGTGCGATGGTGGACCGCGCGGTGGACTCGCGGCGAATCTTGTGTGAATTTAAATACGACGAGCGTAAATCAGCGTCGATGCGCGAATCCCTCCCTCTCGATCTCGTATTTTTATCACGCAGCGAGATAAAGATCGATCATATATATATATATGTGGCAAAGTGCAACGCGCGTGTGTCTGTGTGCGCGCGTAAAGTAATGACATTTTTCAATGCGCCAAGCGTTTCATTAGTCCTCGCTTCCTCCATCCCCGTCTGTCGCTCACGGTCGGTCGGTCGATCGAATGTTTTTGACATATCGTCGTCGCTCGACGTCGTCATCGACGACCTCGTTTTCGCGTCAGTAGAAGTATCAATTATTTGTGAACGAGGTCCTCTAGATGCGACGCATCTTTATTAACCGTCCGTTTTTATTACTCCTCACATCGTAGAAACGAGTTCATCGACCGTTCGGACGCGCAATTTGAATTTCTCTTCGCGACGACGTCGATGAATCTCGTTTTTTTCGCTGTTAATTGTTTCTTTTTTTTTTTTTTTTTTTTTTTTTAATGTATACCATCCAAACTACAGACACGTTGCCGTTGTGAGGTCCCCGATCGCGAAAATCCGCGCGTTTTGCGATCGAACGCGCGAGGTTCTGCGAGACGCGCGGACACGCGAATCTTCCTCTCGCACGGGGGAGGGGAAGGGATGCAATGTGTGTGCGGTTATCGCGTTAACTCCGGAGTCTCTCGACCGGAGAGATAACTGTGCAGATTATTGGCGTCCCGCGTCTACGCGAGCACTACTCGCTATGATTTCTCTGGGGGGACGGGGATACTTACGTATACTAGCTCCGCGCGATATTCCGCGCGCGAAAGTGCGGAAACGGCACAGAGAATTCTGGCGTATACATATATACGGCTCGTTTTAGATTTGCGGAATTGTCAGGAAATTAGAAGACGGCTTTTCGCACGTAAAGAGTCGCGATGTGCGCGCGAAGCGTGTCGCGCAATCTAAAGACGCATCGATCCCGACAATGTCTCTCTTGAATTTTAGCGCCGCGTCAGCGGTGTCTCTAGAGTCCCTTTAACGAGTGTTTGTTCAACCTCCGTCTATAGGAAGGGTGCGTCAAATATTCTCTTGCAGAGAAAAAAACAAAAAACCGAGATCTAAAGCATCTGTAAAAAAATGCGACTGCAACACGCTCGAGATCGAAAATTTTCTTGGCGAACGAATGCGATTCTTTTCTCGCACACAACAGAATTATATCCCGTTAGAAACGCAACTTTCCTAATTAAAATCTAAATACGAAGAACCAACATTCGCGTCGCGACGCGATGTCGCCTCGCAGAAGTGACATGACGAAGCTGCGCTTAGCCCGCCAGGCTCGGACGATGAATTGACTCGCTCAAAACGGTTAGGTTTATCCACGCCGATACATTATCCGGAGGCGATTCGCGCGCGGAGAGAGATTTCGCCGAATTAATCTCTCGTCTCCCCGCCCTTCGGCTTCTCCTCTCCTCCGCTTTCGTCTGTCTTCCGTCATCCATTATGCAGGCTCGATCGTCGAGAAGGAGTTAGCTCGCGTACGGAGTTACTACGTGAATGAGAGAGGGGGGTCGGAGAACGTTTTGACTCGGAGAAACGCGGAGATCCTTGACGGGGGTTACGACGACAAGAGAGAGACGACGACGACGACGACGACGGCACAAGTGCGGGGTGAGTGCGGACGGGAAATGGATGCAGGTATAGAATCTTTAGGTGCACCGAGCGTCGAGCAGCCTCGGGGCTTGCTTAACGAGTAAAGTCGCTCGCCCCGACCTCTCGTCATGCGTTTTCCCCCGTAGCTCTGGCTGTTCGCCGCGCGAGTAACTTTGAGACGAGCTAACCAACTAGGTAACTCGCAATAATCTCGTTGCGCGTCCCTTTTAATAAAGCTGTCTGCGCGCGTAAAGAAAGAAAAAGCGCGCCGGTCCTTTGCCCACGTTTTCTCGTTCGAGACAAAATCGTACCGCGCTCCTTCCTGTTGTTGTTGTTGAGGAAACGCGCGTTCGATCGCGCTGTTACGAGGAAATAATATCCACGTTTCGCCACGTGACGTGAGGGAATTTCCTAACAGGAGACGAGGATGGACGCTGGCTGCTGCTGCACACACGTTCTTCGCGGAAAAAGCGAGTGGTGGCTTCTCTGAGTGGTAGAATCTCTCTCTCTCTCTCTCTCTCTCTCTCTCTCTCTCTGAAACACCGTAATAAATAATTCTCGCAGAAAAGTGTCGATAGATATGGGATCGAGAGCGGGAAGAAAAATGCGTTTCGTTTTTGTTCCACGCGCAAATTCACGTATGACTGTCCGAACCAATTTCCAAATTTAATTATTGATCGAGTTACTTTTAATTAAATTAAATTAATTAATTTGTATAATTAAATTAGCAAATTAGTTTGCACGCATTTTTATTCCGGAAGTTTCATATTATTTTTATCGCGCTTAAATCGTCCCTTTTTTCGCGCTAGAACAAACGAATTTATTAATTTGTTAATGTTCGCGAACGCGCGCGGTCATAATTCCGCGCGGTATTTCGCGCGATGAATATCGGGAAAGTAATTATACCGTTAAACTTACGGTCATCGCCGCAACAAATGCCCGGCGTGCAATAGAATCTAGAGAAGCTCGTAAACGCGGACAAGTTGTTCCTCGTTACTCGGCCTATAAAACAGGCGAAACGACGTCAACGCGCGGGCTAACGGCCCATCCGACCCGTAATAATTCTCTTGGCGTATGTTTTCTCGGTTCTCTTAATAAAACTTATATTGCGCATTAGAAAACATATCGGCGTGTTGTTGGTTCGCGCGATTTCTCGGATGACGGCTACGATTCAACGCGCGGAGCGCAGTCCGTAGAATCACGCGATACATTCAATCGTAAATGTGTCAACTTATCGATAGAATATCGAGAGAACTTTGCGTGTAAACTATTTGCCATAAAAACACCAAAGAAATCACTAACCGAACTCAATTCTGGAATATGTGATCTCACAAACGCACAAAGAGTGATAAAAAAAAAAAAAAAAAAAGAAAAAGAGTGAAAATAACTTGAAAATGATAAATTTACGTTGAAGAGATAGTAGATCTAGAAAGTAACACACTACTGATGATGATATCACCGCGATGTGAAGCGCAAGACAGATATAAAACTCGCGATAAAAAAAATAAAAGTCGCGCAGATGTGTCTTAAAGAATCTAGAAAAGCTTTTTTTATACCTCGGTGATAAAACATATCGCGCGGTCGCGATGATAAAGATACGCGAATATAAGGGGAGACGCGCGAAGAGAGTAGGGCGTCGGCGCATCTCTCGCGGTAACGAATGTTAAAAGCGACGGAACGAGTGGAAACTGGAGTGGAGGAGAAAGCGAAAGAGGCAGAAGGTGGTGGGACACGCTTCGGTAAACTCGTTTGCCGACTGCATCCGCGGATGTCGGGTGAAGAGCAGGAAGAAACGAGAGAAAGAGAGAACGAGAGAGAAACTCCGCAATTGGCTCGTATCTTCAGCAGCCGCCGGCGGCACCGCCGCACCGGATCCTCCGCAACTCCTCCTCCTCCTCTTCCTCCCGGTCCTTGTGTCCTCCCACGTCCTTTGGCGTACATACGGCGCGATATATATATATATATATATATATATCGCGCCGCTGAAGGTCGGTGGCGGTAAAGGTTAGGACGCGAGGCGTACGCTGGCCGCCACGAGCGAGCGAGAGGGCGATGAATTATCGCGCTCGGTAGCCGAGTCGAAAGTTCTCAATTCCCATTAAGCGGGGCAGCCGGCCAGAAACCGATAGGTTAGTTGGGAGGAACCTGCTGGGAATCCCCGGTGTTCCCGAGACCGCCGACCGAACACCCTTGTGCCGGTGACTACACTCGCGGCAGATGAGAAACACAGCGGCAAGCCGGCGCCGTCCCCGGGAGTCTCATCGTATACTTCAACGGCCGCTTATACCTCGTCCGACGTTCTCTCATACATTGCGAACGATAATGCCGCGTCGACAAAGCGCGAAACATCCTCCGTAAGCAGCCGCTGCCGATGTCTCTCCCGGAAAACGGAACTCGCCTCTCTCTCCCTTTCTCTCGCTCTTCGTCAAAACTCTCACAATTGATGAACGGAGTTATTTCGCGACTTCCGTCGCGTCGCCAATTATATAAACAATTTTCGAACCTCGAAAAAAACGCGTCTCTCCAACAGAAATACAATCGGGCGACGTCTGCGAATATTGTCGAATTAATAGGCAAAACATATAATAACGACGTAGTCTCTTCTGCGACCAGACATTAGAACTGCATTATTCATTTCACTTCCTCATCCGCCTCATCTGTTTGACGTGTCCTAGTATCTCGCGTTTGTGTGTAAGAAACGGTAATATACGTCGTGAGATTTGGAAATTTGTGTGCGCGTCCGTTATAACGGGAGAATTCATCGGTCGCGACACTCGCTGTCTGCAACTTAACAAGAGTGATTGGACTGTCCAAGTCTACTTCCAAGTTTCGGAGTTGCTGCGAACGACGGTGTTTGCAAGAGCAAAACCGAGGAGCCGGAGTATGCCGTGGGATTGAAATCAACGACCGGAAAACAAGGCACTATGACGTGTATAACTCTCATTACGCGCTCTAAGCAAGTTATTGCTTAAACAGCGTTACGCAACTTTCGAATTACTTTGTTCTTTTTATTCGCCCTTTAGCCCGGTGCAATCGAAAATTAGATTCGTGTCGAATATAAACTCGTTTAACGCAACTTGATATCCGCGCGATTTTCGATATGTCGAATAAGGTAAACGACCGAACAGATGTTCCTTGGCCGGAATCCATTTTGTTAAAGTTACAATTAATTTTTGTCAAAAAATATTTAAATGCGCAAAGTTATTAGAGAACTAATAATTAAAAATCTATCTCAAAAAAATACTTAAAACGTTGAAAATGGTTTGTAATTAACGTTTACTTATGTAATATTTGTTTTTTAAATCAATTTCCGGCCATTTTGCTACATGGCACATATTTATTTTTCAAGTCTCTGTCTTTCGTGGGACGCGAATCGAAATAAGGAAGTGCGCAACTTGCGTTTTTCAAATGTAAAATGTATTATTTCGGATAAGCCAAACAAAGACAAGTCGAGGGCGGTGTTTTAGCTTTAGTTTGCTGTCAAAACGACGTTTGTGTCAGTTTTGACAGCTGCTTTTAATTATGCAGGCGCTCGAGAGATAGATTCACATTTTCGCGAACTTTTGAAACAAGATATTCCCGCGCGCGGGAAGTCGGGCCGTGAGGCGCCCGAAGTCTTGTCTTACGTTACACACCGTGTTTCGCGGGAGAATATTCATTAATGGTGTATGCTACAGAACGTACTCTACGGGGCTGTGCAAACTCAAAGTTGTAGGAGCATCCGTAAGAGAATATTATAAATATGCATCTCGCATACTATCGTGAATTATCGCGAGCCGCGGCGACTATACGACGCCGTGGGATCGCGGTCTGCTCGAACGATATTGAAATCAACGAGCGGAAAACAAAACTTGCGAGCCGCGCGCGACGACGCGCGATTCTCCGGAAACGGAAGCGGAGCGACGGCGGAAACGGAACGGAACGGAAGTGGCCATGAGCATTAAAACTATTTCAGGATACAATGGGAAAGCTAGCGCGTATATATGTATACACGCACGTATACGCGCTGTCTCGTTTCACGTGCGGAGTGCGTGTGTAATCTTTAGACGAGGGCCAAAGTGGATTGAAACGTTGGGAGAACGGCGGAAGAAAATGTGCAAAGAAATTGAACGAGTTGCCGATGCGCGCCCGAGAGTTTGCTCTCGTGTGATGCCTGGAATGAGTTAACTCACAGTGTATTTTCATAAAACGCGTCAACCGGCGGTCGTGCGGCGTTGAACTTTTCAGCGGCAAAGTGAAATTTATTCTTATATAGGTGTATACAGTTTGTGTTGCTGAATAGAAATGCGAAAAAATAAAGAAAGAGAAGAAGAAAGAGAGAGAGAGAGGTGGAATTTTTATCATTTGACTTGCGCAGTGATAATGCTCAACGCGAGTGTATGGTTTTGAAGGATAATTTCTAATTTAAATTCCTGGTCAGTATAAAACAGAACTTTTCATGCATAATATCGCACCTAGGATTACCGGAGGTGATTCTGTCGTAAATTTTTCTCGCAAATTATAAACTCGGGAAAGACGTGTGTTTCGATGACTGCTATTTCGCGATTTCTCTGATCAATATGTTCGTTAAAAAATGTGCGTTTTTTTCCATCTTCGCGCGATGATAAAAAGATGTTTCCTCGCGTTCTGAAAAATTATATAATTCGTAAGATTATACATATAATGCAAAAAACCCACACACACAAGACCTAAGATTAAACTAATTACACATTAGACCTCACGCTCTAATCCACTGTATTCATTCAAAATTACGAATTAAATTATTAATTATTACTCACGAATTACACACAATCTTAAACTATTAAAAAAAAGCGCCACGCGTTACGTAATCGCGCGAAATTTTATTTCACGCGGGAATAAAGAGAATTAATTTTTTGTTGTGCAGCGTTGCTCCACAACAAAATCTCTGGACACGCCAGAAATTTCGCCAGAGATTTCGGGAGAGAGCGTGGAATATTATTAAAATTAAACCGTGCGTTTTTTACAGACACTTATTATGTTTATGTCCCGTTCGTTTTGCGACCCGATTAAGCTGCACGGAGTATGTAGTTCTGATGCCAGCCACTAGTCTGGCGCTAGTTTAGCCTGTGTAAACTTCAGTTAGAGTTGGTACTTACGTTCGTGAATACCGAGTCGCGCACCTTACCGCATGAATACGAAATGCCGTAATCTTATGCGCGAGGACTCGGGATAGCTCGCAAGCAAGATTGCGCGAATGCACCACCACGAAATCGTCCCGTACGCAGACTACAGTTCGTCGCACCTCCGATCTTTCATAATCTCGGCGAATGCGGAATCCAAAGCCAGCACAGCTTGCGACATTGATCGATAACCATAGTCACAAGTTTCGGCATGCTCTTGTTCTCACTGCGAGAAGACTTATCGAGTTTATATTCGCTATAACTAGGGAAAAGAGAGAGAAAAGGAGAGAGAGAGAGAGAGAGAGAGAGAGAGAAACAAAAAACTTGCACAGTACAATTTCTTTTCTCTTTATTTTATATAAAATACTTTTTTTTCGTAGAGGTAACATTAATTTCTTAACAAAAGATTATTTTGATTTATTTATCATATTAATGTCCTTGTTATCTGAGAGAATATATTATTTTGTGTAATGATATAATTGCTCATGCTGCACGCAAACAAATGCATTCAAGTAAATATCAATTGTATCAGTAAGTATGTAACAAGTTTATATTTCCGCAAATATATCATTAGGTTTTCGTAAGCATTAATTTATTCAAAATACATTCTAAATCCCGGCAAGTTTAGTGCAAAAAAGATGTTTTAATTACGAAAAAGAAAAAAATTCGGTTCACTCACGTGCGTGAATGTAAATTTTCTTCGATTTTTCTTCAATGAAGTTTTATAATAATGAAAAACTTCATTCTTCTTCAACAAAGTTTTGCAATAATGAGAAAAGAGCATACATTTTTCTTTTAAGCACGTGTATAATAATAAACTTTTTAAAAATTTGTATGTTGTAAGACAATTTTATCAAAAGAATATTGTTTGTTGAAAAAAGTTAACTATTACTTCAAAGAAAGGAACAAAACTGTGTGTAATTATTTTTCTTGGTAACGGAATGATATTTTTCTGTGCGTGCGCAAAAAAAGAGGTGTGCAGATTCGGGTTTTGTAAGATTTTCTAAAAAAAAGATTGTTTTCTTTCAATCTATTATTTTTCTCTCTCTTTCTTCTGTCTGTTATTAATTGTCTTTATGTTAAAAGATTCAGAAATTTGATTATCTATATTTATCAAAACTTTTACTTTCTTGATCATTAAGATAATGAGAGACTACAAAGCTTTCTAATCTTGTAACGCAATTTTCAGTCTTTGAAACACGAAGTTGGAATACGAGTTTGGAAAGAAAGCTTATTAAAGAATGTATTCAAGAAAAGTCTTTTAATTAATCTCTCGCAAAATTGTTTCAAACACATAAAAGTGAGGATATTTTTCCCCGCTCAATCCCGGAAATTCCCGGCACCGGAGAAAATTCGGTTCGAATGCAGAACCCACTCGAAAATAAAATTTCAAGCCTATTTTAATATATTAAAGTTTCAATTTAATAATTTTATATGCAGTTTTGCGCGCGAGTTTTTTTTAAATAACTTGTATATCGAATTACGGGTTTTTACAAAAGGCGTAACGCGACAAACTTTTTATATCACGAGTGTATATTTAATAACGATCATAAAATTTTTTGAGATATACGTATATATAAGACTCTAATTCACAAAGTTTCGCGCTATAGATTTTAGATATGTATATATATATATATATACAATTCGTTTTTATTCGATTAAATTCGTGCACGCGCGCGCGAGTGTATTTTTAACTTATTTAAAATCAATTCCGCGTTTGTCGCGTCGCGAGTGCAGTGTAAAGTGAAATGCAATCGACACGGAATGACGTGTGGGACGATAGAGAACGATGCATAACGCACGCGGGAACATGGCTGACCACTTCCGTGGAACCAGTTGCGGCGGAAGGCGCATCGATGAACAACGAGGGATGTCGCCGCGCGACATGGCGAGCGCAAATGACTGAAAGATAATTAATTTTTGCGAGTGGTATTTTTTTTGTATCGCATCTGTTCTTCTGTGTAATTAATTCTCGTAACAATTTCTCGTTTTTTTTTTTTTTTTTTTTTTTTTTTTTTTTTTTTTTTTTTTTTTTTTTTTTTTTTTTTTTATCGTGTCACGCTATGCGATTACAATCTTGTTATAGATTCAAGGTTTGATATTTTTCCGCGTGTAAGAACATACAGAATTACTCGTCCGCGTGGTATCGGCTTTGAAATCTCTATCATTACGAAGCGCGGAAAGTACAAGTTTGAAAGATGGTAAGCCGAGATATTTCTGTGCCGCGCGCGCGCGAAAGAGAGTCGCTCGCGAAAGATAGAATTTGTGCGCGGAAACTTTCCGCGCTTTTAAATCTTCCTTACATTTGTCATGCTTCGGACGTACTAACGGGGAGTTAAGAGTCCCGGCGCCGGGTGAGAGAGAGAAAGAGAAAGAGAGAAACAGAGTGGAAAAGATACCTTACAAAATTATACTTCTCAGCATAATTTTCATCGTAGAAGCGGGGAGAAGGAAGAGGACGCGAAGCGTTTCGACGTTGATCGGATCTCTCCCCGGCGAGAGAATATTGTACTCGCGTATAAAAATCGCGCGAGCCTCGCGAAAATTCGCGTTTTCGCTCGTGATATTTGCAGCCACGTCGCATTCGTGTGTCGATCTGACGGAGAGACGGACCTTTTGTACGTGTTTCGCGCACGTACGCGCGCAGTTCCCCCGTGAAACAAAAACGGAACAGTCGAACAAGCTGACAAATCTATCGTCGGCGCGTTGTGTAACGCGCGAATGACGTTACATTTCTCGCCCGCGTCGTCTCTTTCTCGCGCGGTTTTAAGCGCGCGCGGCGAGCGTATATAGGAAACCGGATACGGTCCGTTGAGAACTCCGCGACGTGAAATATTGAGAAACACATCACTAAAGTGGATTACGATACGACATCGAGGATATTATATCGAATTTTCGTGACGCGCGTAAATGTTAGACGTTGTTCGTTTCGGGAAAATAAGAACATAATTGATCCGCGATTGTTAGTCACCGAGCGAGCATTTAAGCAATTTGCGGAGTTAACTCCGACTCCATTGTTTCTCCGCGACTAATGAACAATTATCTTCTCCCCTCCCCTTACGATACGATCAAACGCAGAAAAGATTTACGACTCAATCACTCGCAACGCGGTCGAAGAAAAGAGAAGAGAAAAACAATGGGAAGGAAGCTCCGAAACGGAGAAGCGCGCGCGCCAGAAAATCGAGATGACAAAGCGCGAGTACGCTTATTAAACCGCTTCGCGGTTTGTACAGTCGCTCTACCTACTCGTTCGGGCGGAGGGTAAATTAAAGGATGGTTCTCCGGGAGAAACTGTGTTCAGACCGTGGGCGCGGAGAGAAGAAAGAATCGCCTGCGTGAATCGCTCGGGCCGAAATGAAGTTGGTTATCGGAGCCTCTATTACGCGGATCATAATAAAGCAGCGATCGGTTGCGGCGGTGCCGCGCTCCGGTTTTTCATCACGATCTGCAACATTCGCCCCCCCTCCTCCCCCACCCGATCTTCTCCTCTTTGTGTCCGTCTCTCCACCCTTCTTCTGCTTTCCGCTCGCTGCCTTCCCGTCCTCCTTCCCGTCCTCCTTCCCCTCCCCGGCCCGGAAGGCCGCCGCGTTTCCACCTCGCAGTTCCGCTGTTCTCCCGGCCCGCTTGTTCCCACCTCCACCTTCCTTTAATTAAAGGGTCTAATTACGCGACCAGTTCCACTCTCATTCTCCCCGGCTTTCTCTCGATTTCGTTTTCCCGCGCGCGCTCTCTCGCGCGAGTTCGCCATCTCTCCCATTGTTCGGGCGGTAAATGAAACGCGCGTGAAACGGGGGAGAGGGGTAGGGGGGGGGAAAGAGGGGAATTATTCGCGGAGAGGGTCGTTACGTTTCGCGTGTGTGTTAAAATGCCGAATATGAGCCGTCATCAAAATTGAACAGCGGCGTAAAACCGATGGTGACGTTATTGATGAATTCCATTCGGCGCGGCGGCGGCCGGCGCCGCTAGTAATGTCGAACTCATGCGTCACGTTCGGATAATGAAACTGAATGCTTCGCGATAAATCGCCGAAGAATTTTTAAATAAGCGTCCGCCAGGGAATTCCTTGTTGGACGAATTTCATTTTACGAGAATATATTTTACGCGCGCGCTCGCGAACCGACCGGCGCGCACACACCGATCCTTTCTGTTTTATATTTTTGTTGTTATAAACGAGTATAGAAACGATAAAAAACCATTCGGTCGACCTCTCTCGCGCGCGCATATATAAGCGCCGCTTTTTAAAGCGATTAAATTATTCTACACATTAATTACCGGGCCGGGTAGAAATTACAACGCTCTCATGGCTCTCACATCGCGCAACGAATCTGTTCTCCAATAGTTATGCAGATATATCTATTCAGCGTGGGCGTTCCGCTCTCGCATGAATCTTCTTACGGGAGGGGGGGGGAAAGGGAGGCGGGAAAATTTAAAGAGAAGACTTTGCAGCGGTCTCCCTCAATGAACAGATATTTCCGTGTAAAATTAGATGCCGGTATAAAGTATTAATTGAGCCGTTCGCTTCAAATATATATATGTATATATATATATATATATATATATATACACGAGTTTCATCAAAGCCCCCGGGGAATACGATTAAACACAAATTGGCGCGACGACATTTACATCGCGCGTTGATTCTGATACGATTACACGTCGCTCTCTGAACGTAACAAATTATTAATTATTAAAAAAAATTACGTCTCTGTGTTTTTACAAGAAAAAAACAAAAGAAAAATTATATTCTTATTAGCCAGGGCTTGATTAAAATATCGTCAAATGATATCAATCTTTTTATTTTCTTTGTCGCTTTCGAACTGACACTCGTAATTTTAATTCTCATCGAAATCGCGGCTCATGGGATCGGACGCAATATGAATCACGTTGTATCCGCAGCAACCCGTCAAGATCCTAGCCACCGACCGACGACGCGTCGGAAACGCGACGAGAGGTCCGAAACGGACGGTGCTGCACGTCGCGTAATTGGAGGAGGCGATGAGCGACGATGCACTGTCATAAGTAGTTAACCGACGGTAATGCTGATTAAGCGCGATAGGAATTCAGTTTGCCACACACACACACACACACACAGCGACACCGGCGCGGCGGCGATGGCGCAGTCGAGCTCTTCGATGGAATTTTGTTGCGAAACGGTTCCCGGTCTTCCATCATATCGGGTCGCGTCGTGTGTTGTTCGGTAGGTACCAACAACCGCCGTTACGCGTAATGGCGGTAATCCATACCGCTTCAACGGCAGCGGCCGCCGGGAGAGATCGTTATGCACTTGCTTTGGTTACGCCTCGCGTTACAATCCTCTCGACCACGGAAATGAAAATCCGCGCGCGGATTTTTCCGGCGAAGACGAACGATGTTTCGCAAAAATAAGAAGAATGATATTCCTCTCAAGCTTTTTTCTCTCTCCCTTCTTATATACGCGACCGCGAGGAGAAACGCGAATAATCGCCGCTTCGTTGTAATATTCACATTCAAGTTGAAAACGAACAATTTAGTTCGCGCTCTTACTTTTTTTTTTTTTTTCGTGGGTTTTAGTCACACATACGTGCAACCTGCTCGGAAGCGGACACAATATATAGCGAAACTATAGAGTTTGAAAACGAGAAAGAAATAAAGCGACGCGTAACACACACGTTGTTTCTTCACGTAACATCTACACGCGCGATTTTATTACCGTGTTTTACCATATCGCGTTCAAAAGACCGTCGTGCGTTAACCCTTATCGCGTTAACTACACACTTGTTACAGCGGATGTGGGAAAATCACAGGATTGTAATAGGATACTTAATATTCGCGCGCGGAGAATCGCGAACGTCGTCATTATTACAAAGACGCCGGCGCCGCCGCCGTCGTGAACAACGCGTACATAGGGAAACGCGACTTTCAGCGATGTAATTTTTTTGCGATAGGAATCGCTGCGCTATACAAATCGTTCGTACGAGCTCGCATTATTCGTGTATCGGCGGTGTGTATAGCTTCAAATCGAATTATGACCGACAAAACAGGGAGGAAAATGGCGGCCGTAAAGCGCGATCGTGCGTAATGATATCGTCGGCTGACATGCGATCCCTTTCGCCGCTCGCTGCATGTAACGGAGAGTAACGATGATGCCGAATCCGGTTGTAATGCGCGGCGTTCCTTGAAAATTTATACGCTCCGCGTTCACGATAGAATCCCGACTGTCTTGAAAATCGGATTCGAAAAGACTTGTTTTGTTTGTTCTTTTTTTCGCTTTATTTCCGCGAGCGTACATATAAGACGGATAATTTCGTTACCGTTCTTAATTGGCGGACTTTAATATCTCCATCGATAACCGATGAACAATAATTGGCACGATTACCTCGGCAGCGATGACCCCCGAGGGTCGCGGCGCGGCTTCGTAATACGTTCCTCCGTATTTGCGCGAGCGCAAGCGATGCGCGGACTCCAATCAGCTGGCGATTGTTTAACGGCGATCGGCCGCGCCATTGCCCGCGATTGCCAATCATCTCCGTAATTTGCCGATCGTAATTGAAACGTGTTAAAAGACATTCCTATGTATGTATATTCTTTGCGATGATCGTGTGCGCATCAACAACTACGAGCCGGGCCGCGATTGATTGGAACCGAGAGATGCGCTCCTCCCGTGCGCTTTTTACAGAGAGAAAACGTTGAATGTCTCGTCTTATTTGGATCGGATGCTCGGTCCCTCTCTCGGATGCTCGGTCCTAATAACTTGACTCCGAGGATATCGAGGAGAGGAGGGTCTGAGCTGATTCGATGATACTCGAACGCGGCAACTGCTTTGGAACTCTATGCATTTCTAAGGCACCAGCCAATTATTCTCCGCTCGCGACGATGTTCTTGCGCTTGTATAGAGTGCCTCCTGAAATGTCTGGCGGAACTTGATCAAAAACGATTTGGAGAGAGAGAGAGAGAGAGAGAGTATAGATAGGAATTAGATCGTGTTTTTCAACAATTTTCACCCATCTCGATTATTTTTTCTTTGCAGCAATTAATCAAGTGATTTTTATTGCTGAATTATAAGAACATTTAAATTCTCGATAGAAGAGAAGAATATTTTATTACAATTATTTTCATAAATGTAGATATAGATATATATATATATATAAAAAGAGTGAACGTAAAATACCACAAATTCTCGCGATCGAAGAATTTATTCGATAAAATAACGCAAATTCGACGAGTGTTTACTTTAACCGCCACTTTAAGCGCGCCGCTATTTGATGAAATTCGATCGAGTTGCTTTAATAATGAACACCTCTTAAAGAGATAGTTCGCTGATCAGCTTTCCCTGACCTTACTCCGCTCGAACAGTTAGCCCAGTTAATCCCCTCTAATGCGGACGCGGTCTCGCTCGCTCGACGATGAAAAGCGACAGCTACGCGGCAGGATTAGACGGATCAATTATCAATGTAAATACAAACGATTAATGGCTGCCAGACGCGTGTAACGCCCGTCTGAGAGAATTCATTTCGCGTGGGAATTACGATTTGGGGGTTTACCGCGTTAAATCTTAGTTTAAGGGCGCGGGGGGAGAAGGGGGGAGTGAAGTTCTCCCCAGGGGAGGTGGAAAGATTGCGAACCTCGACTATTACACGTGAAACTACGCGAAGATATCTATGTAAGTACAAACGGCAGTTTGCATGCTTTAGCGCGCCGATAAAAAGGGTGGAATAAGGCCGGGACTTTAACCGGGGAGGGGGGGGTAGAGGGAGGACGTTTACGACCAATATTATCAGTATTCTCTCGCCGCGTTCTCCTTGTATATACGCGTAAGACATCAAACGTATCTTCGTAATTCCCCATACGTGGTAATGCACAGCGATAATCGAGAAATACGACGCGGAAAAAGTTTGTACACAAAATCTCGTAACGCAATATAATTATTATCACGTTTCCGTAAAGAAAAAGACGCTGAAAATAACGTGATAACAAACAAGTTGACGATATCTTCCTCTCTCTCTCTCTTTCCTTTGTTCTGTTTAATATTACAAGCAACATTATATATTAATCGACTCCCTCAAGAAATTACATCTCACGCGCTTTAGAGCACATCTTTCGGGAAATCTACCGCGGGACAGCTTTGTTAATGTAATTACGCGGAAGACATTAATATTACGGAAGGGTTTGACAGCGGTCGGCCCGCCTTAATGGAACTCTCTCGAGGCGCGCGCGCACGCGTTCTCTTCCCTTCCTCCGCAGTCACGCGCTCGTCTCGATTAAACGAGCCCAAAACGAATTACCCGATCCCTGGGACTTTCACACAAATCAAGGCGGTCGTTGATTCATTCGCAAGCGAGGTCCGACGAGGAGGAGGAGAAGGATCGGTTTCTTGTCTGCAGCGGCGTTTCTATCGGCAAAGAGAGAGACCGGGTAGGGAGTATCTTTCTCCTCGAGTTTATACACGGAAGACACGCGTAAAATCGTGACGCTCGTCCCAGTGGCTGGTTGATCGCATCCGATCCTCGTTTCGAGCTATCCCTTCAATTAAATCAATCTTACCCGTAAATGACGCTTTGAAGTACCTCGTTCTCACGGCAGTCTGTTCTACCTTCGATCTCATCAGGGGGTTTTGCCTGAATTTCCCCTCCCTCCTTCTCCCTTCTTTCTCTCCTCCTTCTCGTCTCCTTCTTCGTCTTCGCGCTTCGCCGAGATTGCACGTATATCCCTGGTGGAATTTCGAGGAGTCGTCGCGCGGCTTAAACGAATCCTTCGATAAAATGAGGACGGTATAACGAACGTCCTCGTCGGGTTCTCGGAGAAGAGACACATTCGCGGAAATGTTCATCAAGCGACGACGTTTCGGAAAAAAAAAATATATATATATATACATATATATATGTATCGGCGTCGAAACACGCTTTTACTTTTACCGCGGCTCTCGGGTGATAAAAAGGTGCGCGTCGAAAACTCGGCCCCGGAATGACGATGATGGACGAGCGATACTTTTATTGGCCCGTCGATGGGACGTAAAGCGTTCGCTCACCGTGCGCGTCGGATTTTTCATACAGTTTACTATACGCTTTCAAGGGTAGTGTACTATCGGTTTATTGCGGGCCAAGTACATGTGTGTGTGTGTGTGACACTCGCGTCTGAAATTCCCGAAAACAGAGCGCGTGCGTGACAGACGTGATGTCATCACTCCTCTCCTCCTCCCCCCCTCCCGCGACAAAGAAAAACTTAGAAAGTTTTTAATAAAAATTATAATTTGCGAAAGTAAGGAAAAAAAGATGAAATAGACAAACATCCAGAGAGAGAGAGAGAGAGAGAGAGACTCGCGTATAAAAACCGCGTTGAAATCCTCTCCGAGGATTCCCGCAAACTATCTTATCTCGATAATCAGATTTCGAGCCGATCGATAATCATCGAGAATCGCGCGCGATTACGGCGAAAGATTACACAGCACGGTAAAAAGAGATAGATAGAGAGAGAGAGAGAGAGAGAGAGAGAGAAAGAGAAGAGAGCTCGAAGGGAAAGATAGAAGAGGTATTTATATGTCGATGGCCAAGATGGAAGCTCTCAAACGGAGGTTTGCGAAAGTCATTCGCCTTGAGGAATAGGCGGCCGGGAAAGACCCTAGATGGATATTGCGAGAAGTGATTTATGCTGGAAGCGCGCAACCGCATATTCCGACGAGCAAAACCGCGCGCTCGCATACTCGTGCAAATTCTTGCGTGACCTCTTCCGCGCGATATGCTGACGGGTGGAAGGATTATATATTTTATCGAGTAAACCGCCATATTGTATATTCCGCTGTCACTTTTCCTGAACGTAACGCCGCGCGTTCCGATCTTTCCTCTCGATAACGAAATCTAATTAACTCCGGTGAGACAAAAAAAAAAAAAAAAATCCCCATAAAAACCGCCGCGCAAGTTGTTCGATTTATTTATATTTCTTGAAAAAAAATTCTTTTATTCTCTTGTATCTCTCTGTGCGGTCGCTCGAAACTATTCTACATACTATACTTCGTCTTTTCTTTGACTCGCGATACACGTCACGCCGCGCGCGCGCGACACGTCTATTCGCCCGTCTCTTTTCTTTGGAGACCAATTTCGACGTACAATTTCCGGACCGACGCCTGTATCGCGCGCGCGGAATTAAGTTTCCGACCTAACTTTTCGCACGGGAGGAAAGTTAGTCGCCGAAAACTTGGCATGTCGTTGACGCGGAGAAGTCGTTGAGAAACGCGTTTGGATATGGGAAATGATCGCTAACTTTTGGGCGATAAAAGCCCGCACGAAGAGCGAGTTGCCAAGTTAGTTTACCAATTAGCGTGACAATTTGATACGTAAAGGATAATGAGAGTCTCAAATAGGGTTGTCGACCCGTTTGATCTCGTTCCTATAGCGCGTAATGTTTAACAAGCTGTTTATTTTGACTTCTGCATTTACCGAGTCAATTATGGCTAGAGATAAACAAATAAACGTTGTTTACTTGTTTTTATAGATGTTTCGAAAATATCTTTCTTGTTGAGCTGCGCGATGTAAAACATAATTAATATGCAACAACATTAATTTCTATCCATTTCTATTTCTGCGTCAAGCGCCAGCAAAAAAAAAAAAAAAATGACGTTATCAGTTAAAAAAAGCACGAGTACATATTTTCTCTTGCGCAAGTCAAACAGCGCGAGCTTTTTGAAGACTTAAGATTGATCTGTGAAAGAGATCGCGGTGAGATTTTGTCAAAAAGCTCAACGCGCGAGAAGAACGTGCGAACGAGGGGGTGGGGGAGGGGGCGAAAAAAAGACGAGAAACAGAAGAGAGCCGGGGGACGATACGAAAGAGATCGGATGGCGAATCTACTTCCCTCCTGGTCTCGATAATGAAATGGATGCCCTCGGGTGTGCGGTAGCCAAGCGATAGCGAGCGACACGTAGTGCGAAGCTCATTCGCAAATTAACCTTACTTATTCATTAACGTTAACGACCTTTCCACCAGGGGCGACGCGGCGTCCCCTTGATCTCTTCCTCCGTCGTTTCGGTATCTTTCGTCCGGCTGTTTCCGTCCGGACGATGTTCTGACGACGCGACAGATAGGAAATCCGCTACTTGCTCGTTATCGAGCTCAGTGTCGGATCGCAACCGATATGTCTCCGGCGCGAAGCTACGTCCGTCGACGTGTCCGTCGACTTTAATCGATCGTCGAACACGGCCTTGCCGGATGCGCCGTGTGTCTCGGGATGCTCCGCCGGAATGGTATTTTCAATTAAACGTGTCGCAGCGGCGACAAGTCTCGCGCAAGAGACAAAAGGATTGTATGATCCTCGCGCGTAAACAAATAAAATTTCGCTCCCGCGTGGCCACGATGTGGCAATGCGACGCGAATCGAAACGTTTTTACTTTTCGAAAAAAAAAAGAGCGTGTATTTTTACCGATGTGTGATTAGCCGAAGAATTGTACAATATCGAGTCGATATGTATATTGATGAGAAAGAAAAGATCCGCGAAAGAGGAAAGTATTTCAGCGAACGCTCATGTTCCGCCGAGCTTTCGCGTAACGAGACAATCGGAACTTTGCACTCTTGCACTTGTTACTTCTAACGATCGCGTCGTCTTTTTCTGTCTTGCATGAGTGGATAACCGTCAATTTAAAGGGACGCGGAGATAAATTCAGAAACAACGAGTTGTTCTCGAGTGTTCTCGCCGAAGAGACGAAAAAGAGCGAGTTTGTGCCTTCTCTCTCGCGCAGGCGAGAGAGAAGGGCAGAGTCTTATTCGACTTGGATCAATTATATTGGTCGCGGGAAGAAAACGGACGAAAGGGAGCTCAAAAAGAAACGGGGATGCGGCGACGGGGTGACTAATCGACTTGCTTAAGGAAATAGACGACGTTTTCCAACGAGCAAGAGGTGGAAAGGAAGGAAAATCTTAAACAATTATCGCGAGACCGCGAAGCACCCGGGATATCCTAGGCTCGAGGGAGGGACGAGTGAACGACGAGCGCGGCGGCGAGTTTGCGGTGAGGCGCGGGAACGCGAGGGGAAGTGGATGGCTAGAAACGAGCAGAAAAATTGCTTTAAACGGAAAAAAATGTGCCGAGAGACCGCAGAGGCTCAGACTTTACACCGTCCCGCCGTATTCTCCCCCCCCCCCGCTTCGAAGCTCGTGGCGGTCTTGTTTCCGCGCGAGGCCGAGCCGACGGACGGGGTAACACGGTTGCCGGCTCGTCCTTGTTGGTAATTTTTCAGCCCTCTCTTTAACTCACCACAACCCTTCAACCGCCATCCGCCCTCGCCTCCGCCATGTCTAACCGGCCTCCTCTTTAAATACCGCGGCTCCAGACGACGTTGCCCCCTCCCCTCCCCTCTCCCGCCATTTTCCGTCGCCTCATTCCTCATGCGAATAATTTCTCAACTGTGTGCGTGCGTTTCCGGGTACGAAATTGTGTAGTTGTAACACAAGCGTCATCGTAGACATCCGGGCTCTTGCTCCGCAAAGTTTCATAGCTTCGTGTGCATAGTTTCGAGTTATTGTTGTCGTAACTGTGCGCAAAAAAAGTATTAAACCAGTTGCAAGTTCGAAACTTGTTAAAGTTATTTGATTTTGATACGTGTGTTTATATACGTGTCTCTCTCTCTCTCTCTCTCTCTCTCTCTCTCGGTTATAAATCGCGAAATTATATTTAGTTGTGGGGAAGCGCAAAAAAGAATTACACGCATCAAAATTCGATTTTCGCAAATAAAGCTAATTGCTACCGTAATGGATAACGCGTGACGATGTTTATACGATACTCGCGCGCATATAGCTATCAAAATAAACATTCGCCGTCAAAAGATCGCACCGTTCATGATGCACTGAATGAGCAATGAAAGTTCTCGTTATTATGAAATGCGAGCGTCGCAATTCGTGTCGAAAATACATTACGATTTACGATTTTTCGATAATAATATACAATACGTAGGTAGTTGCGCGGAATATACTTACGATTCGCCGCTCTCGAACTACAATTGTTCTGAGCATGAATTGATAATGATATAACCGCGCATTAGAAACAATGTAGTGCGCGCTATTAATTACGCGACTCCATTTTCAATTTACAAAACAACAATTCGCGGCAATTCGTAAGGTCAGAGACATTTGTATATATAATATATATGTAGAAAAAACAACCATATTTCGATATTTTCCGATGATAACGCATATAATGCTCGAGTTCACGAAGCATTAAATTTACATATTATATGTTCTTGATTATAAAGCAAAATACAGATTTTAAATTTTTGAGCTTTTATTAAAGCAAACGCTTTTCCAGAGAAGAGTTTTCATATTAATGTTGAATTTTTTTTCTTGTAAATCCAAATAACAGTTTAATTTCAATGTGCGGTCGAGTCTATTTTATTATGAACAGACCGTCTGCGGTTATTATAATTAACTTTCAAAAATTATAAATTTATTTCTTAGCGTTCTCGAAGAGTGAATAGTTTTATAACTCTTCTTTATTTAATTTCAAGCTATTAATTATTACGCTATTTCGGAAAATTGATATATCGCGGACCCGACCAATCTGCGATCTTTCAGGAGGATGTTTCAGCCGCCTGTGCGGCCGCTTTTGTAAATTCGTTTCCTAACTCCGAGACGGAATTTATTGTCGCGATGTTGTTTTTTTTTTGTCTGTGTGCACCGATGAAAAATGGATATCGCGTGAAACGTGCGAACGCGAGGACTCGTTGCTGACCTACATATATACATATATATATATAGGAGGACTGTATTTTGTATGAGAAATTTACTCGAAAGCCACATCTAACCGCACCGTGTTCCACCGCCAAGGATATGGCTTTGCCGGGTCGTGTTACGCATCCGCGAATATACACGTCGTCGTACGCGTGCGCAACGCTTACGTGCAGACGCGACATTGGAAATTGCATTAAACGGCGAGGAGATGTAAACGTGCGCGCTGTGTTGTATACGGTGATGGTGGGTAGATACCCGGTCGCGCACAAACAACAATTAGGCATTCCGATAATAATTATCGTCGAATGCGACATCAATATGAATTCGGGAATCGAGGCGCCGCCACCGCCGCCGCCGTCGAATTAATGTGTCTAGCATCGCCCGACGTGAAACTGCGACATGGGAAACATTTAACAACGCGTGCGGAACTTGGGTTCGAACTTCGACGATCGTTCGTTTCGGTTCTCTATCTTGTCCGATTGGATTTCCAAACTCGCGCGCGCGTCAGCGAATTAGTTTCGTAAATAGCGCGCTCGCAGCGTATTATTAAGCCCGACGTACGCATGTATGTGTGTACATGTAGCATTCGCGAGCGAACAACAATCGATTTCGCGGAATGCGGAATGGCGTTCAGATCGTTCGGATGTTCTTAATTTGCGATAACACCGATCGCCGATCCCATATAACGGAACGATCTCTCCTCGGAGAAAACCATTGCACTTGTGCGCGATCTCTCTTCTTCGTTGTTGTCGAGTTTTGCCGTGTCTGATGTGTCGTGATGTTTCCGAAACGAGAAAAAAAAAAGAAGAAAAAGAGAAAAAAAAAACCAGAATCAGTAACGCGAAATAAGCTTTCGGATGACTATCATAAATTTCTGGAAAACAAAGATAAACGCGAGATTTCGCCGACACGGTCGAAACCGAGACCAGATAATGGAGGTGTACTGATTGCTTCGTTCAATTCGCGAGTTACTCGCCGCACAAATACGTGACGTACGTGTGTATTGATGCTACGGGCGGCGCGCGTCGTAGCGATCATTCGAAGCGAGAACGAGGATTGCTCCTTCCCCGAGTATGTGGTGTGTGCGCCAACGAAAGGAAGGACCTCAGGTGGATACCCGACGATACGGCGCGTCGTGCGATCGATATCGAGAACGTCGGAGAATAATTCGCGTATATATAAAACCGACATTATTTTCCTTTACTCAAAGTATTTTCGAGATACATATAACATTGCTTGTGTGCGCAGAAATTTTGCACGTCCGAGTATTTGACGCGGTATAAATAATTATTAAGTTCGTATAGATATGAATCGCTCGTGAAAATTTCAATACAGTAGAAAAGAGAGCCAACCTACGAGCAACACCTAATTATTCGTGGTGAGATTATTTATTATTTAATTTATTTTTTAGTCAGACGTTTTGATCCACTTTGGGATCTTTCTCAGTGACATTCTGAATTGAAAAAGTATAAAAGTTCGTCGAATTCGGACCGTTTGTTTGGCAATTCAAATAAAATTAATAAGTCAAAGATATCACAGATGCATTTGAGAGGATCTCTGTCCAATTTTGACTTATCTATCTTTGACTTATTAATTTTATTTGAATTGCCAAAAACGGTACAATTCATAATTTTTATACTTTTTGTTTTTATTGTAAATTCAGAATGTCACTGAGAAAGATCCCAAAGTCGATCGAAACGTTTGAAACTAAAAACAATCTCACCACGGGATAACCAGGTGTTGCTCGTACTAGCCCTGTACCGTATTATTAAGTTCGTAATCTATATGTGTACAAACAATAGAATATATTAAGTTACAAAAAAAAATTATATTAGGCAAAATGTAGTCTAAAGCAAAAACGTTAAACCGGGAATGAAATGACATTCGATATTGATGCGCGTTTCAAAGGGAGCTTAATGCGGGGAATTAAGATTGCGAAATTAAATAAGCGCCGATTCGTTTCGCTAATGGCACGAGATGGAAAGTAGGCAAATTTCTTGCAACGCGCAGTCCACAACAACTTTAACAACTTTCGCGAGAAAGAGATAGAGAGAGAGAGAGAAAGAGAGAAAGAGAGAAAGAGAGAAAGAGAAAGAAAGTGCCTTTCCGTCCCTTCGTTTCATCCCTTTTAGCAACGAAATATCTCTTTAGCGTATATTTTTCTCTCTCCAACGGCACTTTCTTCCGAGTTTCTCACTCCCCACGCTCGCCTGTCTTTCACTTAATCGCGAAAAATTGACACTCCAAATTACTATCGCCGGTGATGGATGATCGAAAGCATCCGAAACTCGCATTCGATCGCTCTCCCATATATCGACCGACCCTCTCGAGTGTCGTGAGTTTCTTAATCTCGGATCGAGAATGGAACTTACGACGGTCCTGTCTCCTCCGACGCTGCGAATGAACGACGTTTCTCCGCACTTCGACGGTAGTTGGCAATGTGAAGATAAGAAAACGGCGGGTCAGAAAGAGAGAGATACGTCGCGCATTGGATTCAGGTTATTTAACAGAAGGGAACCGCTCTTATATAAATCGATACGCCTCTTAATAACCGATGTGATCTGAACTCGGTGCCGGGAGAGACTCAATCGTGTCCGTCACGAACGACCGCTGGTTGGCGATTGCCGCACGATTCATCATTTTTTATGAGATATCAGAGAGACACACACGGTGTGTATACCTACGACAAATTCGCCGCACCATAGGATGATTTGACCAGTAAATGAACACCTCCCAGTGAATGAACATTGCTCTATATTATACAAAAAATTAGGACCTAGTATGCTCTCTCGACGTTAAAAATTGACACACAATACTTCCAGTGAAAATCTACAAATATCTCGCGAAAGCGTTTTCCTTTATTATCTATAACCGGCACGTCATTACATTCGATTTATTCGCACAAGCAAGTCTTGTTTGACATCTACAATTGGTATTTTAAGTAGGGGAGACCGGGGCTAGTTGTGATACGGGGTTAGTTGTCAAACT
>QVNW01003397.1:0-16032 GCA_014825475.1 Pseudomyrmex flavicornis
ATATATATATATACAGTTCGTCTCCCGTAGTGAAAATGTCAAATGGCCATCTCGCAAGGCTGATTCCTCGCCTCTTCGCTCGGGGAGAGCGAAGCAGACCAACAACGGCGGTCACATCAAAGCTAATTCTGGATCCTTCTTGCGAGGCAAGAGGACTCGCACGACAGGACACGTCCGTCTGTCGCGCCCGTCCAACAACTCCGCGCGTCCTTTACTTATATTTCTCTTTTTTCTTATCTCAAGATATATCTGTCTGGTCGCGTTTTCGTGTTATGTTGTGTTTAGACGATACATATATGTTGTTTAACTGAAACTCGATTCGAGTCAAATTGTCCGCGCTATCGATTCGCTCTTCGAGAAACGAGTCCCTGACACACGCAATCCGTACCTTTTAATTCATCGTATCTCGCGGGATTCTCTTTCAAGAGAGAGAGAGAGAGAATCAAGATCAGGAAGAAAAGAAAACTTACAAAACAAAAATACCGATTGAGAAAAAGGACGAGCAAAACAAGTCGGGGAAAGAGTAAAATGATAGCGGAAGCTCGGAAAAGCGAAAACCGTCGATATATATGTATATATATTTAATAATTCGATGAATTCCGCACGGCGTTCTTGTGCGATAGCACTTGTTGACCGTGCTTGTCAAAATCTATCGAGGTTTTAAGCAAAAATTACGGTAAAATTGCGGAACACTTTGTACGGAATGCAATCAATGGAAGAACAAAACTTATTAATTTATTTTATTAATTATTTTACGTAATATATGCGGAGAATATGGGACAGAACTCTCTCAAGCAGAATATCAATGCATTTTAATGAGAATATTTACTGATTCAGATCAGTTGTGTGTCTTCCACTGAGAATCAGTAGATTTCATTCACAGGATCAGTCGCAGTAAATACATCTCAATATTTCTATAATAATCAATATTTCTAAAAGAATGTTATAATATGAAAAAAGTATTTATCTTTATAATTAATATTAAATAAATTCTTCGAATAAAATAAACAATTTTTTGATTATAACAACAACAGTTATTACAAAACCAGTAGATATGTCAATGACAGTTCGGTGACACTGTCGCTGATTCCCAGTGAAAATTATCTGTCATTGGAATCAATCGGTGAAATTCCTACTGATTCTACTTGAGAGAAGAGGATTCCTTGAAAACGTACAAAACACATTAGTCGATTGCCAATTTGTTTCGCTGCAGTTTTTTCAAAAGACGTCCACAACGCGGCACGGAAACACGAGTCTCGCGACCGCAAAGAGACTGCCCGTCCATTTGCGGACTCTCTGAAAGAACGCGATCCCTACCCGCGATACAAAAGCGGAGACGACTTTGTTTCGAACGGAAGACGATTTCGAGAGGCGGTTGGAGGCCCGTTGGTAGAACGGAAAGAGCGAAAAAGCCATCGACGGAGAATCGATAGGAGCCACAAGCATCAATCGTTGACTCATCCCATTTGGATCACAAAAGTACGTCGAATTGGGTCGCCCTGGGTTTCTCCCGCAGGACCCCAGGAGTATATAAGGCCCCTTCATCTCGTCGGAGCGAACACTTATTTTGCGGCTCTCTCTCTCTCTTTCTCTCTCTCTTTCTTTTCCCCTTCTTCTCTTCTTCTTTTTTTCTCTCTTATCTTCCGTTTGCTCTCTCTCCTCCCGCAGTTTGAGATGGAATATACATCCCGCAGCGCGACGTCCACCGACGCGCGGCAAGACAAATGGCCTCGTGACGGCGGCTACATTACGTTTCAAAACTGGCCTAATCGTCGGCTTTCCAGCCGATGAGAAAGAGGGACTTCG
This sequence comes from Pseudomyrmex flavicornis, assembly GCA_014825475.1. NCBI lineage: Eukaryota > Metazoa > Arthropoda > Insecta > Hymenoptera > Formicidae > Pseudomyrmex > Pseudomyrmex flavicornis. Next base: position 1,807 of record QVNW01003397.1, read on the forward strand.
ATATATAGAGCCGCGGGGCCGCCACACATACCTGCATCGACGCGCGGCCCAGCACGGCGCATTGTCTTTCCCGCGCTGCTGTGGAGAACGTCCTTCTTTTTAAAGATTCATCGTCGGCACGCTTTCCAAACTGCAAGAAACGATTTTTCGAGCGTGGATTTTCTCTCTCTCTCTCTCTCTCTTTCCCGCGCTGTGTGTTAAATGAAACCGCCGCTTTTTTCTGATGGATAGGCAGATAGACAGACAGATAAATAAAGGAAAGTGTGACGATATATATGTACATATATATAAAACGCGTATCAATATATGTATAGACTGTTTCGGAGCAGGACAAGAAATTATTATTTAAGATATATATATATATATATATATATATATATATCTGTTTATAATGATAATATCAATAATAACTCTATTAAAGATGCAAAATTAAATACAGATTAATTATAACGTAAAAAGTAAAAATCATAACGAAAGCTTTTTAAACAGCGAAACAGCAGCTTACAAATTTCTTAAGCCTAACCCGACAAATTGTGACAAAATATAAACTAAAGACAGCAATGACTTGGTTGTGAAACTCAATAAATACAGACTAAAATACGATAAATAAATACAAAACTTAAGTAAAAGTAGAAAAATTGTTCGACAAAGTTTTTGACGAAGAAAACAGCAGCATTGCAAGAGCTTTCTCGCTCGAATATACCACTCAGTAATAAATTAAAATATTTACAGAGTTTAAGTATCGTGATTTTTTTTAAAATACGTCACAAGTATTTGTAAACTAATTGACTGCTTGTACATTTACACGCGCGCAATCGATGCGCGGTATCTCCTCAGATGCAAACGTCATTAGGTGATCGTTTTCTTTTTTTTTTTTTTTTTTTTTTTTTTTTGTTTTTTCGGACGAAGTATCGTCGATTTGTTTCACTATTCCGACGATGCCCCGTGTTTAATCCAGCTGTAAAATTAATGATCAGAGCTCGTGTCGAAGCTGCGACCGCCTTGCGCAACAGGCCACAGCCGTGATTCGCGAAGAGATAATCGTACACCTGACGTCGTTCCAAACTGAGGAACGACGCGCACGGTAAGCCGCCGCGCTAGGGTCTCTCCTCTTTGATCACAGAGAAATATGAAACGCTAATTATTATAATCATGTATGCAACATATATACAAAGCTTATTGCAAACAATAAACGTGTTGGGCAACGAATATAATCTTTTATTTGAATAAAATAATTATCAGCTATTATTTTATATGAGGAAAAAATCTCTATCTTTCCGACGAAAGAGAAAGACTCGTGTTTCAGCGTTCAAAAAGATTGAAAATTATTTTGCATGCACACTCGCACGTTCTCGCGTTACACGTCCATTAAAGAATTAACCCTCTTTGCCATATGGCGCAGTGCGTGCTGACGCGTAAAAATAACCCCGGATTTCGCGAAACTCTCTCCCCTACCCTCCTCGAAACGAAAGCCGGCAGCGGCTTTTCCTGCCGCTTTTTTTTTTCGGGCGAATTTTCCGCGAACTACCAGAACGATCGTCCTCGGGAGTAGCCGGAAATCGCTCTGTTATCCGTCGAACGTTGTGCAAAAACACGGAGGCGCGAAAAACCGATTGTAATCGCGCCGAGTCTACAGGGACCCCTTCGCGGATTCGTTGCGCCAACAATGTGTGCGCCATAGAGAAAAAAAAAAAAAAAAAAAAAAAAAAAAAAAAAAAATCGATGTGTTACAAGATGAGATACAAAAAACGGGACAATGGATTTCGTTTAGTTGAATTGCACGAAATGCTCTGTGTACGCAAACACCTCTTACTCATATATTTCTTCGACTTTCTCGTACTTATTGTCAATAATTTAGTCTCGCTTAGTCACATTAAATTTTTAAATTATTGTACAGATTATATTATACGAAGTGTCTTTAATAATACGAATCGTTGGAAAATACTATCGGAGATGTAGCTCTGCTTCATATATCAAAACAGACGCTCCGGTTGGACAAGTCTTTCGAACGATCGCAGGTTCGTGAAACGTTTGCATAGCCCTCGATCGCGTGACGCGTTTTCCGCAAGAAAAACCCCGGGCTGCTTTGTTCGCGCTATTCGACGCGCCCCCGAGGGAAAATATCCCGCGAAAAGGGAACGGTGTGGAAACACGAAGGGAAGGTTTGCGTGACGTATCGGCTGGCGTAACCAAAGAAATGAAAATCTTTCGCGGACCAACGCATCTGTGTGTGAGAGAAGAGGAACTAATCGGGTCAACCACCATCGAAATTTCAGTCGGTCATCGGCGCCTGCAGCTTCTTGGCGCAGCTTCAACAAAGCTGAAGAGGCGCTAACGAACCCCACAACTCCCCTGTCTTCCTCACCCCCGAAATCGTTGAGCAAATATTTCACGAGGGAAAGGTCGACACTTGTGTATCGGACGCATCAATCAGTGACACTTTAGAATGAGAAAAATTCCTCCGGTTGTCGTTGAAATATCGCGTTTTCGCTAAATCGCATTGTGTGTCGACGGGCTCGGTTTATTTACTTTTATATCTATCAGCTTATATAATTTATTTTTTCAAAAAGCGTTAAAAATATTAATTTTATTGTAAAATACAAAAAGAAACATTCGTTTTAATATGTTTGTTGAAGTTTTTTGTTTTATAAATATCTTTAAAAAATCTATGACCGTACACATCCTTGAAATAATCTGTTATACAATTCAGAGAGTTCGTGAAAAGGTATTAAAAAAAACGCTAAAGATACATCGGGTATCCCGTGAGAGACTGTCGATTATGCCCCATGCGGCGTACACGAACGGCGTTCGATAATAAATGATAGCGTGGATAATTATCGGCTTCTTTTTTGTTTCCGAGCAACACCACAAATCCCTGATGGCGATGAAGGGACAGAGCAGGTGCGCGGTTGAAAAGTGCACGATAATCGTGAAGCGTGAATTCTTTCGGAGCGCAACGTCAACAAGTTTACCTCGACAAGTTCAAAAGTCCGAAACGATGACCGGTAGAATATTCTCCGGAGTGTTCGATACAGATCGGAACAACCAAATCACCAGATACCTGGTGTATCTTTCACGTGTTTTTGGGGGCGAAATTTTTCGACGCACCACTCTCTATCTCTACGGCCGGCCGTTCCGTAAAACGGATAATCGGACGGCACGATCGATTTCTCGTACAGCACGAGGATTGTGTCAGGGCTGACTGCGAACCAACTTTTACGTAATAACTCTCCTTCACTCCCTCTAAACGTCTCGTTCTAGCGAAGCGTTGCGAAATAGAGTCGCCGCGCGGCAGAAGACATAAAGCATCACGCGAGGACGAAAAGGCAATTTGAGGCCATCGATGCTCAGTAGGTCAGTCGTCGAATTTGCGAAGAACGCATTCTTGAAGATGTCGCGAATAAGGTGGCAACTTGTCGAAAAATCTTACATATTTATATATTTTCATATATTACATATTTTCTCGACTCTTCGGAGAATAGAGTGTTACGGAATTGCTTTTACTCCGGTATAAAAATAAAACAAAAAAATACGTTTATTTTCAATCGGATCGTTCGAGATTGCGTGCGCTCAATTTTTACCGTTTCTCCTTTGTGCCCGGAGATATTCTCGGAATGTGTTAGATGAGAAGAAACGAGAGATAGATAGAACGAAGGAAAGTTTCGCGTCGCCGAAGGAAGTCCGCGATGTGTACGGCGAGATTACGCAAATCTCTATCCGTGTAATTTGCCTAACTACGTAATAAGTAACTCCTTGCTTACTTTGCGCGAACGGTATAATCGCGCGCCGGGCCGACCGCCGCGCAGGAGAGACGACGACCGGTGTCGGATTGAAAGTGTCATTACAAACGCGATCATAAATCACAATAGCGCGGCAGACTTGAACGCAAACTCCTCCCGTACCGAAAGCGACTTTGCTCGCCTAGACTTCGCGCAAATCGCCCGCGTTGTGTGTTGCACCTATTAATTTCTCAACCGAGGAACGCGCGGTGGCGAATCTCTACCGTAGCGTTCAAAAAAAAAAAAAAAAAAAAAAAAAAAAAATTTACAGTATGAGATTTGACGCGCATACCTGTGCAGAGAAAAAAAAACCAAATGTATCGTTTTGTTCTTACATATCGTTTCGTGATATTCTCGTTCGCGCTAATTACAGCCCCCGTGCGCAAAGTTGCTTTTAATTAATCTCGATGCAAAAACCGAGAAAAAAAACAACAAAATTAAAACTCCTCATTATCGCTTTCTGCTGATATATTTGCCGATTACCGCTGCGCGTAGAAAAAGACCGCGGTCGTTTCGCGCATATATATTATACGCGCTGCAGTTGAATATTTACGCGCGCGTGTTCGATGGAATAATTTTTCTCTCTCTCGCGCGCACGCAAGGAGAATATGTGTCTATTAGATGCGCGCGGTTTCACGCTCGCTACGTAACAAATGTTGATAACGCGCGATCTCGGTCTGAGGAACGAATTCGTCGAAAGCCCGGCGCAGCGTCATTGTCTATAATTAAATCAAGGTAAAACGTCTCCTCGGATGAGAGAGGATGAGCGCAATGTAAATTTAAAACCGTTTTCTTAAATCGGAAAACTTAACTTTTTTTTACCAGAGTGGTTAATTCTCGACGCGAGAAGTATCTTCAAAATTTTAGATTCAATGTTCGCGCGCGGCGATATAAAAGCGCTTCGCGATGTGAAATCGGTAATGCACCGATGACGCGCCCGTTTGTACAGCACTGTAAACAAGCGTTCCGCGAGGAGGTTACAGGGCGCGAGTAAATGGTATGTAAACCGTGTTCCGACTTCACCCTTGGCCTCAACCCTGTCCAAGTAGTCCCTCTCTCTCTCCTCTCTCTTCTCTCGCTCTTGCTCTTGCGCTCTGCAAACTCCATTAAAACATTATCCACGTGCCGATGCGCTCGGAAAATCAGACGCGACTATCCAGCTTCCGCGGCGTATTGATATTACGTTCCACCGTCCTCGTGCGGTCATACATACATATATATCATATATATATATATATATATATATGTTCTCACACGTATATAAAGTTGAATTTCTCTCCATTCCGTAACCGGGCGCGCTCGGGATCGAGCGGCCGTCAGGCTTTTGGTTTTCAAAAAGGGTCGAAAGCCGCCCTCGTAAACAGCGCGGGGGATGTACATATACGCTTTAAAAAAATCTGTCGATAGACTTGCGGCAATGTGAGCTTTACGCCGGCAAAAAATATCGAAGGGCATTTTCGCTGAGGGCATCATCGAGTTATATTCGAAACAGTCTGGGAAATAGTCGGAGGATAGCGTGCACATAGATGATATGTATGTAATCGCGTTTGTCAGGAGAAGATTTTAGCTCAGGAGCGAGCGCGCATGGTATATCTCTCAAACGATCATCTGATATCCGACGTGTATCCATTGTGCGTGCACGACAATCCCCGGTCGTTAGGCGAGGAAATCGCTACGCGATCGCTTCCTAACCGAAGAGTGGGACTGTGTGTAATATTACGTCTAATTTAAGAAAATTATTTTTTTGTTTTTTTATTTATTTCTACATGTCAAACGCCAAAAACGCATAATGTGTGTGCGACACATGATTGCGATCGAAGATGCAAATTTTCCAGACTCGTTAATTTGACCGCTAACAAAAGCGAACGGAGAGATCCGTTTAATTTTCATTTATTCGCGCAAATCAAGCGCGCACGCGGGGACGTCGCGCGGTATCGGATTACCGTCCGCCCTCCTTTCCCCTTTCCTTTCCATCGATACACACACGAATGTGCTCGCGGAAAAATTCGTTGACATATGTGCACGCCCGCGTACATACATACGCGCGCGCGTTCCCGCGAACTTCGGCCAGCACACAACGTGCCGCCCGGTATTACGCAAAAAAACAACGCCGCGCCTGTCAGGAGGAAATAAAACAAGAATCGGGGTAAATAGCGACGGTCCGTAGATAATTCTGTTTTGTTTATCACTGCCGCGGGAAATGCGATTTCGTACACCACCGACTGACGCGATTTGTTTTTATATTCAATGCGCGTTCTACGCGCGGTTTATGTATGTGTAATTCAACGGGCGGTTGCTCGTGCGGTATCTTGTGCGCGCAAAATAGGGATTATCGATTACACCGCGCGCTGTGAAACGCACGCACAGATCTGGCTCTCTAATTAATGATTTAATTTAAAGCCGAACGCGGAACGCGATATCAACAACTGCCGCAGCCTATTTTCGCAGCGTACGTTTCGCGGGAAAGATTTCATTTCTTTTAAGTAGGGACTAAATGATTTCGAACTACACCCGAGAGTAATGAGATATACTCGAGGGGAGAAAAGGGGATATTTCTCCAGTCACTCGCGATCTTTAATTTCCAGATTGAAATTTCGCGACTTGACGAAGTAACACTTAGGTAGGCAATATTGTCGTCGCCGTTAAATTAAATCGAAAATTCAGACGGTCATTAATGACAAGTGGCGCCCACTCGCACAATGACTCCATGATTTTTATTGATCTCACGCTGAGACCTCGGTCGCCGCAGAGAGCTCCGAAACCACGGCTCGTGTTTGCCCCCTCCGTTCCTCTCTCTCTCTCTCTCTCTCTCTCTCTCTCTCTCATTCTTCTTATAGCACCTATAACGACAATCACGCTGGCCGAGGCCAATCGTCGCGCCGCACGGAACTTACCGCCCCCTCAATCTTATCGACCGCACAAAAAGAAATCACGTAATGGATCCCAGCGGCGACGAACTTTCCCATCGACACGACAATGAAAGATTATCTGTCGGTCCCCGAATCGTCCAAAGAGAGATAGAGAGGAAGAAGCAAGCCATTATTGATCTTCAATCATCTGGAACTCATAATATCTTTTACGTTTTCTTTCTTCTTGTCTCTGTCTTTCTCTCGTGATTTTAAATTATAATAAAAAGCAAATGTCGTCTTATCAATCGAGCTATGATAATTGTGTACGGGTCATTCGAGGTCAACTTGGCTCTTTATATTTTAATTATTATACAAATTCAGTTTTTAACATCGTCATGTCGCACGCGGTGACGGATTGATTTTAAAAAAGAGACGAACTTCTTTTCGAAAAAAATATCAAACCTGTCGAGCGTCTTTGTTTCAGATTCGATCTTTTGTCGTGCGTTTAACTGTGGCAAATATCTGTTCCGGGGCGACGAACATACTTTCGATCGTTCGTCCGGCAAGTACGGACGAGCGCGCTCGGAGTTGATGGAGGGAGATGTACGAGATACGAAAGGAAGAGCGGCATTAGCGCGCTCACGTTCGATTAACGTTTTCGTACGTCGTATGCGAAACACACACATTGTACGATCCGCGCGCGAGATACAATCTTGCGGCACCGCAAGAGGAGGTCCATAAACTTTCGTGTCTCGAGATAATAATCGTCGGAAAGCGTGACGGTTCTGGAGGGAAAGCGCGCAGCCGCTTGTTGTCTCTGGATAGGTGTTTTCCCGCGACGACGAACATTACAATCACGTCGTCGAGGAACCGTCGATGTTTTTTTTTTTTTTTTGTTTTTTTTTGTTTTTACGTGCGTGATTCTCCGGAGCGCAGGGAGCGATTACTAATAACGCGATAAGCGGAGAGCGAGGCGATGATCCGCTTTGGCTTCATTAGGGGAACGTTGCACTCAAGGTAACAATAAATCTACGTTCTTATCGATATCACGACGATACCGATACACGTCGATTTGTCATACGTTTTATCCGGCGCTTATTATACGCGATCTATCACGCGCCTCGATCTACTCGCGCCTCTCGTGTTCCTCGTAACACGGGCTACGATTATTAATTTAAAGACGAGGGAAGAAGGTGTATGTGTGTGTGTGTGTGTGTGTGTGGGGAAGAGAGCGGAGGAGAGGGATAGTTAATGTAAAATGCATCGGTGCTCACGCGCGCATTCTTTCGATAATACCGCGGCAAGGAAACGTGATCCGATAGAGCCGGGGAGGATCACCGATAAATAACCGGGATCGGCGCTGTAATGGTTTTGTTGGAAGTTGACCGGCGCGCTCGTTGAGTCTCGCCTGTGAGTTTTTTGCGTGTCATTCTTACGTTACTTTTCTCTATGTGTAAGCGACGTTAAACTTGAACTCTTACGTGCTGTTTTTCATCTCATTTTCTTAATACACGTACATGTATCATCACCGATATCATATTATTGCGTTATTATTATAAAAAAAAATTATTAATATTACCACGAAGCATCGAATTATTACATATAGAACAATATTGTTATGTTTTGTTCGCAATTACAGCTAGGTACGTCTATTTGCACAACGCACCTTGCATCAAGTTGCTTCTGACCGTCCACCTACTTCGCAATACTAACTTTCTCCTCGAATATATCACAGTGCAACACGGATCGACATTATTCTCATAATACCGTACTGTGAAACAGTCTGTATTAAGTTATATAGTGCGGTATTACGTACGCATACTTTGATTTTATTCTAGAAATTTTATTTTGTTTTGCTTTAATCTCAATTGCAAACGCAGTTTGCAACAATACGTTTGCACAAATACATATCTTTCTTCTTAAAAATATGATATATACATATATATATATTATATAAAACGTAGTATATTTGTGTAACAAGTGTACTACATGCAAGAATATAGCGTAATAATCATTCATCTGCATTGCTCCCCGATCTGATATGAGAGAAAAAGAGAGAAACATCGAAACGCAGTATGAACTTCATCTTTTCTCGGGAAAAGTCTCACGTCCCGAAGCGCGCACTAACCGTAATGAAATCGAGCTGTAAAAAAACCTCATCGGAAGAATACCTTCGAATATACTGTTCTCTAGTCGCCACTCGGCGCCGGTAGCTTGTAGATGGGTCCTCTTCTCCCGTACGAATCGAGACGGTGGCGGCAGCAGCAGGTTGATGGATGCCAGAGTCTCATGAGAAAATCCAGATGGTGGGGATATGGCCGCACGACTCGTCGTAGTCGTCTTCGGTACACTCGGCATATAGTGGTGGCACGACTTTAGTGGTGGTACTGGACTGAACGGCGGCGGCGCCGACAGTAGTAGTAGTAAACGCTTGATAGTAGTAGTAGTAGTAGTAGTAGCAGTAGTAGTATAGGATTGACGCCGATGGTGTGCTAGTAGTAGGGTTAGGCGCGGAGTGGGGACAGTAGGTCCGGTCGCGGAAACGAGTGGGGGTAAGTAAGTACCTTCGGTGCCACGGCGACCCTAGGTTGCCTCGACGATACCGGAGACAGAACGAGAGAGAGAGAAAGAGAGAAGGACAGAGTGACAAGGGGGAGGAGAAGGACACGCGAGTCCGCTCGAGGGGACGACCGGGCGACGGAGAAAGAGAGAAATCGAACTATAGTCTCTACCGTGGGAAAGAGAGAATGACGCGAACGGAGAAAGAGAAGCGTGTGCGGGGGTGGGAGTACCCGGAGCTTGGGACACTGGTGGGGTGTGCGAGAAGGAGAGGGAGACGGGGGACATCGTAGGTGGAGGAGAGGGTACAGAGGACGTTTGTCCACGTTCACGTACCGACACACACGCTCGCACGTGCTCGTGCATTACCAGCAAGAAAGGACTTTTCTGATCTCTCTCTTTTCCACTTGCCTGTGTTTCAGCGCTGGCGCGACTGGCAAGCATCCACCACCAGCAGCAGCAACAGCAGCAGCAGCAGCAGCAGCAGCAGCAGCAGCAGCAGCAGCAGGCTCAACAGCAGCGACTCGGCAGTGGTAGGGATGTCGTCTCCAGCCCTCGTTCCGCTGGTAGGGAGGACAAAAGCGTCGTAGGGAGGGTAAAGCACCCGGCGTCGGCGACGACGACAACGACGACGACAACGACGACGGCGGCGGCGGCGGTGACGGCGGCGACGACGGCGACGGCAGCCGTGGCCGGTAGTGGAGGAGAGGGTGGTGGTGGAGGAGGTGGCGTTGGTAGTGGTGGTAGTAGTGGTGGCAGTGACAGTGGTAGTGGTGGCAGCGGTACGGCTGGTGGGGATCGTAACAGCGGCGGTGGTAGTGGAGGTGGTTGTGCCGGTGGTGGTGGCGAAGTCGCGGAGAAGGAGGAGAGGCCACCGGCTTCAGAGACTGTCGAGCCGACGGCCGCGTTTGACGTCGCTTCCCTCGTACTCTACGGCTCGCGTGCACTGCCGATACGCCTTAAGATCTTGCTCGATCAGTTGTTCAACCAGTTGCCCCCCGCGCAAGTGACACGTATTCTAGCTGCCTTCGGTTGGACTCACGAGGATTACACGCGAGGATACATACTGCAGGTGAGTTGACAACAACCCGAGAATTCACACATCGTGATAGACACACACACACATACACGCACACACGTACGCGCTCCGTGTTTCTTCTTCGCGCCGTGCGGGAATCGAGTCGCGGAAAATCATCCCTCTGTCAGAAGAGAGAAACAACATTCATCACACATTTATCACATCAATATACAACACTTCACGCACGTATCACGTACCACGTGACGACAACACAAGGACTTTGACGTATCAGAGTTGGACTCGCGCCCGGAGTGACAACGCGGATTGACGTTTCGCGCGCGAACATCAACATCTCTAGAACGAGACAAATACTCACACGCGACGTAAATACGACTTCTACTTTCGCATTGCACATACATTTTCGGAACATGACAGCGACTGAAATGAGCTATTGCTGTATATTTCGGTGACAGTTTCTACGAGCGAATGCTCTGACGCACGACAGGTTCGCGATAATTCCGACAAAGTTTGTACCGAAGAATATGTTAGCTGACACAGACTTCAACAATTGTCACTGTAAAACGTTATGTAATAATTATATGCTACCGATAACCAGAGATTTTTCTCTCTACACACGCAGTGTTAAATCGATTCTTAAATAGAGTAAAATATGACATTAATCTTCTCGGGTCACAACACGAGGTGTTATAAATAAGATATTAAAGGAAATCCAACGGTGACTACATATAAAATGTAAATCTCGTGATAAACGACGATAGACGGAGAGACAGTGAGAACGAAGTTGAGCGACGAACAGTGCCGCGTTGGAAGTGTATCGTACGATAGTGTAAGTGATTGTAAGCATCAGAACGCGCGCAAGAAGATCACGAGATATCGGATTGAGGCAAGACATACCTGCTCAGTAATGAATAAATTTCATCCGCCGCCTGGAAGAGAAGAGAAAAGACAAAGAAGCCTGTGGAAAGAAGATCTACGAGAAGAATATCGGATCCGCTAATCGCGCGCGCGAGGAGATAATTCGGAGCGACGCAAGAAGATCGAATCTCTCGTTAGCGCGTCAACGAAGTGACAGTTTGTGCCGTCGAATTTTTCTGGCAGTTTTCACTTGGTGAAATCTCGATCGACTTCTGCCTGCTTTTGCTGCCGATTTCCGCGAGGATCATCAACGCGCTTGAATCTTGACGAGCGTCAGAATACATTCGTGAACTGTTCTTTTTTTTTTTAATTAATAGTGCGCGTCGATCAGTGAAAAACGGCGAAAACTTTGATACCGCCAATTCGTTCACAACAACAGTCGACGTTTGATTTCTGTTTGTGTTATCGCGTTGCTAAAAACTGGTGGCTGGTTATTTATAAAATTTTGACATTTGTCGTTGTGTGTGTGTGTGTAAACAAAAATTTTTTTAAAAATTTTGTAATAAATCTGTAAATATTCTGTTAAAGAAAACTTTAAACAATGATAAATATTCTTAATCTTGAATGGCATGTGACATTGTAAATAGAAATCTACAAATAATTCAAACAAGCCGCGAATAAAATTAAAAACCGGTTTCAATGCTAGAAACAATGAAACATATGATTGCATGTGTGTGACACAATAATATATAATTGAGCATTATTATTAATAATTGTAATCAAAGTAATTTCTATACTATTAAAACCGAACAGAATTCTGAACGTAATTTTTTTTGTCGATGATAAAATTGGAAATGATATTTTTGAATTACAAAGTCTCGATATTTCAACACGTACAATATACACACACATAACCACATACACGCCGATCTCTCTGTTATCATCTCGTCGATCTCCATGACGCATTGAATTAAAATTACTCCAATTTTTGTGTCCTATTGAAAAGTACTGATTTTTCGTAAACGACACAAGTTGTTACAAGTCGCGCGGTATGTAATTTAGTGCGGCGATAATTGTCCATCCATATACATGCTTCGGTTTTAGATATAATTGCACGTCGAGATAATCGCGAAATATTTTCACGTTGAAAATTCGACGATATTTTTTGATCTCAAAACGGTTTTATATAAATGTCACGCGACATGCGGCGTGATGTGTTGCACTTTGCCTTGGCGAGCTATCTAGGCTCACGAAAAAAAAAAAAAAAAAAAAAAAAATAATCTCGCGAGGCGCGCGTGTTAGGAGAAACTGGGAGTATCCATGTAAACTGAATTGCGCCGATGTCGGCGTGAAATTAAAACGTACAGGAAACCGGTTTTCTCGGACGACGGTACGTAAGCTTGTACGTATGCAACATATCGGCGAGAGATGCGCTTGTACACCCGTTGCAGCGCGCGGCTCCGCAAAGGCGTGGGTACGGAGAGCGCTCGCGCGTGCGTTGGAATTTAATCGGAATAAAATGTGTATTCGCAATCGACCATCAACACAAAGGGGGAAAGGGTAGTGTAGTAAAGCGAGTCAAACGCGACATCGGATTGTGATCGTTTTCGTGATCGGTAGGCGATGCGCAAAAACCTTGAAAGTTTCTTTCAAACGCGAAAAGACATTCGAGACAAGCGCGTCACGGTGTGACACGTGCGGGCCACGTACGCGTGCATGCTATCTCACGCTTCTTTCGTTTTGTGTTTACTTTTCGTTTGGTTCGCGTCGACCAAATTTAAACCGAAATTCAAGCTCGTTAGAAAGAGCTCGCGTGACGATACACTTCCGAACTCTATTAGCTTTCGTACTTCTCTTGGTACTTCTCTGCTCTCCCGTGCGTTCCCCGTTTTAGGCGTCGCAATGAGCGAGGAGATCGCCTGGATCTCGAAGACACGCGATTATCCGGAACGGATGTCGAAATACACGCTTCGATAGCGATCCGTTACATCTTGAACAAGTCGAAACACACCGAGAACGACATAGATCCAGGACTTCCAGTTGTGACACACAGTTAAACACGTCGTCTAATAGCTCTAATCACTTCCTACTTACGTGTTTTTATTGTTGATGAGTGAATGTATCGGTAATTTTTGATGTCAAAAATTACCGATGGCCATTTCCAAGCACAGTTCTCTTTAAATCGCAGTTTTCTTTAAAAGTTATTGCATAGAACGTATGTGTCACCTTATAAAGTCACCTTGTAATGTGTGTTGTTTAGGAATTTCCAATTGTTTTATTTTTATTTTTGTCGCTAAAGTCTCGATCGTAATAAACAGACTGAAGAAAGGTCGAGGTTTGGTCGATGGGAGTCATCACAGTGGCAATAAAACACGTACGCGCGTTTGCATATTCAGTTTCCGTCGGAATATATCCACCGGTCGCGTAACGAATCGCCGGTTGATTCTCGGTCACGATTCGCGAGTCGTCGCTGTACACCCGACTTATGGTAACGATTTGCAGGAAAGTCGGGAACATCCGCTTTGAGAATTTGCATCTCTCCTCGAACCGTTTACACGGACCGTTTTCACGGCCAAACGGCTCCTTTGTGATTCATAGCTCGCGATTATGGAAGCGCCTAATATCTAATCACCGACGCTAAAATATCATTTCGAAACGATTCGTTTCGGATATTAAGAATCTCGCGAATATCGCGTCGCACGCGCAAATTTACATTTATTTCTTCACATCTGGCGAGCAGCGCTCGCTATTTCACGGCTCGTTACTGGTATATTTTTCCCTCGTGTCGCCGCGACTTCCTGAATCACGATTTATAGCGGCGCAAGTGTCACGCGCCGGGGAATCGATCTATGAGAACTTGGAGAGAGAACCTTCCAGTTCCACAGATTTGCATCTCGGTATGTGAGTTATCCGCGGTCGAGCTCTCCCGCTTTATGACTCGAGTCGTAAGACATCGTTGGAGTCACCGTCCAGCGCCGTAACAGTGTCTCCTGGCATTTCGCTATCGCGATTCTCTGTCACGAGTCGCTTAGGATTTCTGAATTATGATCCGCAATGCCGATTGGGCCGTCTAAATATATCGACGTGCAGAGCTTTAGGTTAGGTTATTTTTTACAAGATTGTCGCTTTTGTATTCAGCGCGGAA
>QVNW01003398.1:0-26600 GCA_014825475.1 Pseudomyrmex flavicornis
TATATTTATATATGTATATATATACATATATAAATATATATATGTATATATGTGTACATATATATATTATATATATATATATCAAGAAATTCAACCTGTTTGACAAAGTTTATTCCCTATCTCTTTTTCAGCAACGATGTAAATTTAGCAAATAAAATTAAAAAATACTGTAAAGTATTAGGGGAGATATACAGATGAAAGACGTGGGAAGTTGTACAATTAAAAGGTGTTGGATGGACGTTCGATATGTTGCTTATACACGTGATCAAACTTCACGACGAATGATCGGGAGAGGTTCGATTAGTTTAAACCACATATCACGTGGTACACTTGAAATGTACGTTGGCTAAATTCCGGTGATAGATTGATCTCGAAAGAGAAACAAATGAGAAAAATTATCACGTAAAGTGTCTCTTTTATCGAAAGAACAAAGTATTTCGATTCACTTGGCGCATTCTTCAAAATGAACGTGGTGCACGCCACGTTGCCACGAGGACGGCGCGCTTACGCGAGAGACAGGATTTCTTCGCTACCGAATGCGCAGCGCAATGTCGTTAACATTTTTCCGAAGTACCGTAAGTGCGACAAATATATCGCGACAATAGTAAAATATAATTTATTAACAGTTTTGCATCGAAATAATATTTGTTGCAATTAATTTGTTCTTGCAAGTTGTAAGTTTAAAATATTCTCTTTTATTCTATTTGACTGAACATCAATGTGAAATCAATTACTCGGCCAAAGCCGCCAAATGTAATGAAAACACAATCGTCATTCAAATTTTTGACTTTCGAAATTTCATTGACCAACTTTTTTCTTTTTCTCACGTTTATTTTTGTGACATCAACGACGTAGAATTCGATTCCTCACATCTGAGAGCTCCGACGAGCTCCGGACCTGTGAGTTCTGCTACAAGTACACGCACACCGAAGCGTATGCGTAGAGATCTCATTTCCACATCTGGTCTGGCGACCACTTCTAGCAGCGTGGGGTGAGCTACTGCATAAAAAATTATACACGTCTAAGAAAATATAAAATCAATTTATATATTTAAATCGATTGCGTTTACATGCACATTTTATTAGAACGGCAAATCGTACAGCATCGACGCCATATAGCACATCGAGTAACACAGATTCTTGGATAGTAATTGGTGAGCGAAAATTCAATAACAATTGCAATAAAGATCTATTCTGTTTTACGGAATATATATATATATGTATATACAATATATTCACACAACAGCGTTAACAGCCGGTCGAGGAGACGCCAGAAACGAAGTTGGTCTGGCGGCGATAGATCTTCAGTATCCGTATTTGGTTCTCTGTCAAATTAGCGACTGCCAAACCTACATCAACACTCTAACGAAGATCAATATTCTCGATCCGATAGAAGTAAGTCGTGATTTGTTATTTTTCTAAAATAAATTTTTGCGATAACAACTTCCTACATACAAAGAGATGTATATAAGTAATTTTTATTTATTCTACTGAAAAAAATTAAAAATAAAAAAATTTTGTTCTTTCTTTTGAGATACTCATGCCTGAAACTATGTGCGAGCGTCGGGGCCACGGGAATAAATTGTACGAGTTGATCAGAGAGAAATTCAACACGCTCAACATCACGCCAATCTCGCGCATACATTTCAACGAGTCGATCGGCATGGAACGCGTGCAGACACTGTGTTCCAGGGAGTACTCGAGTGTGGAATTAATAGTGAAACAAAAGTAAACGCTATCGATAAATTCTTACACGTGCATTATAGTATTATCAAAATAAATAACGTAAAGATATGAAAAGTATAGACACGCTTATCGAGAAGAGCATCTTTTTTTATCGATTTTTATCGCAGATATTACGCTCTGGCCGCCGCCGCGGCACTGCTCAAGTACGTGGAATACGTCCAGCACACGGTTTACGTTCCGAAATCGGTGCGAATAGAATATCAGGGATCGCCGAACACCACGATGATCGGTACGACGATACGACGCAAATAAAAAAAAAAAAAAAAACCTGTTAAAAAGGAAAATCAACATGTGAAATATTTTTCGTAAACGATTTATCGCAGATCTCGAGAGTGCTCGGAGTCTCGAACTGGTCGCCTCGCAGTCGAAGCTTCCAATTGTCAGTCTATTGGGCACCATGGATCGCTGCGTGACTCCCATGGGCAGAAGATTGCTGCGCGCCTCTATTCTTCAGCCTTCTTGCGACGAACGTTCGATCGCAGATAGACAATCTTGCGTGGCGGAACTGGTGGACAACTGTTCTTTATTTATGAGCCTTCAGGTACACAGTCAAGCGTGTTCGGGGCGCGTGTGTGACGCGCAGGGGTGTGTCCTCTCGCGCAACTATGTTATAAATTAAACAAAAAAAACATTTACATACGTCAACGTGACAATCCGTCCATTATTACAGCCGGTGATACAACGTCTCTTCGGCACGGATCGTTTGTTGACGCTTGCGATGAAACCCTTGCACGTTAACGATATACAGAACGCGGAACGAAACCTAAACTACGCGTTACTTCTGAAGAGTTGTCTGGACAACATTCCAGAATTAGAGGCGATCCTCGCGAGCGGCGTCCATCCGTTTTTTGTGAAAACGCGAAAGGTAATATGAAACTAAAAATCTTCTTCTCTCCCTCGTCGGGCGGAGTTCGGGCGAAACGCATTAATTAACGTATGTGTTTGCGCATTTCGTTGTCGCAATATGTACATGCGCGACGGTAAATTTTGTAGAATTTGGCGAACTCCGAGTTTCGAGTTATGAAAGACAAGATCTCGACGCTGATACACACGGACGCGAGATTCGTGAAAGGATGCACATCACTGAGTATGCAACGCTGCTTCGCTATAAAGGCCGACATCAATGAACTGTTGGACGTTGCTCGTCAAATTTACTGCGAATTAATCAGCGACATGAAGAGTAAATATTATAAATATATTGTATTGTGTATTCGAATCAAAAAAACAAAATAAAATACCGGCTCAGCGGCTTGAGTGCGAAAGAGTTAAACAGAGATTCTAAAATGATTGATCTATCTATCCGCATTCTAGTTCTCCAATAGCGGTTTTAGTATCACCAGTATTGGAACTATTATCGAAACTAAGAATGCCAGATAAAACCATCATTTTAGATACTATTAGTATTGAAACTATTATCGGAACTAAGAATGCCGGATAGTATTCCAAAAAAACAGTGTATTTGTTTTTTGGAAATACTGGTATTATTGGAATCATTATTTGGACGAGCAAGATTTTAACTTTTACTATTTGTGTGCGCAAACAAAAAATGGAAGTATAATCAAACCACTTCACTCAAAGTGAAAGTTTTAAGGTCGTGTGTGTTCACTACATTGTGAACTTCCCCACTTTCGTCCCCATTTTTTAATAACTTAAATATTTTTATATAAAAAAATAAAAACAAAATAAAATGTAAAATGAAAATGTATGATACAAAACTAAATATAGCCAAAATAATCATGTTGTCACTTTCGGAATTTAGACATGGTGGAGCAATTGTCTGTGAAGCACAAACTTCTATTATCTCTGGAACACAGTGTGAATCTGGGCTACCACATCAACGTTGCCGTGCCTCGAAATCAGAACATGAAGATCTCCGATTTGCCGGCGGAATTTATTCAGGTGTGTTAAATCAAACTGATTAATTTGCGACAGAATTTCGTCTTGCAACAACGCTCTTTGCAATCGCGCAGGCACGCAAGAACAGAAGATCCTTCACGGTAACGACGACCGCATTATTGACGTTGAACAAACAGTGCAAGAAAGCTTGCGAAGAAATTTACATGATGAGCAACACGTAAGTGTTATTTGCGCGATAAATTCTTCTTATAGTTGTATTATTTAGACAATTTGCAGACTGCTGACTCACCTGCTCGAGGACATTAGGCAGCACGTCGGCTGCTTGTTTCAACTGAGCGCCGATGTGGCGGAATTGGACTTGGTGTTGTCGCTGGCGCAAATCAGCAGCAATCCGGAATACGTGAGGCCGTCATTCGAAACGAAGTTGGAATTGATAAACTCGTTGCATCCCATTATGGAATTATTCAACCGAGAGCTTCCCGTGTCGAATGACGTGGTGATTAAAATTTATAAAATAAAAAGAGATTTTGTGACCAAAATCTTAATAATCTGTTTAAATCACAATTTGTATTGACAGCGCGTGTATCTTGTTATTTTATTTATATTTTTTTATACGCAGAAAGCTTCGGTCTCGTATAATTTTCATCTGATAACCGGACCGAACATGAGCGGCAAATCTACGTATTTGAAACAGATCGTTTTACTTCAGATTATGGCACAGGTGACGCAACTCCGTATCTCTATAGAGATCGCGATGTCTTAATCGCAACAATTTGATACGATTTGAGTGGCTATTTTGAGATAGTGATATGTTCATTAATTGCGCACTTGCTTTGTAGATCGGCTCCTACGTACCGGCGACGAAGGCAACGTTTCGCATCGCAGATCGCATACTTTGCAGAATAAACTCTCGCGACGACGCCGAGCTCAACGCGTCCGCCTTCGTCGTTGAGGTTGCAAAATTGAGTGCAATCGATATCTCACTAATTAAGCATTTGGTTTTTAAATAATACGCAGTATAATCAATAAAAAAAAAAAAAAAAATAATGGTAGTACGTAGTCGAATAAACGACTCCCTTATTTTAGATGAAGGAGGCGCAATACATTCTGCAATCCGTCACGCCCAAGTCGCTCGTGATTCTGGACGAGCTCTGTCGACATACCACAGTCGAGGAAGGCTCGGCCATCGCTTGGTCGATATGCGAGAAATTGTCATTGACGTCCGCGTTCACGTTCGCCGCGACGCATTTTTTACATCTCACCGCGTTAAGCAATATGTACTATAACGTGACAATGTACGTGAAAATCTTGATTGATGACATTCATCTTTTGTGTAGTTTTTTTTTTTTTTTTTTTTTTTTTATTGTTTTTCTTTCCTTGTACCATTTTGCTACTTTATTCAGTCATTGTTTCGAGACGAAACCTGCGGAATCGGAAGATTCGGGCGAGTTACGCCTGACGTACAGTCACAAGTTGGATCTCGGGATAGGACCCATCGATCATTACGGCATCGCTTTGGCGGAAGTGTCTTCTCTACCGAAACGCGTCACAACGAAGGCGCGCGAATACGCGAACAGTCAGCGATCAGCCTTCGGCGCGCAGGTAACAAAATATTCGAAATTTACAAAAATGTCGTATAAAAATAATATTTCTAAAATATATCGTCGAATATTTTTTCCTCACTTTTCCAGAAAAATTTCGCATCCCTCGCGAGCACCTTGTCATGGGAGAAATCATGTTACAACACGGTCGTTCAGTTGCGCGCGCTGCTGGACGACGGTCGTTTCACGTTTGCGAACATAATAAGCATTATGAAGCAATTGGATCTGCAACAACACAGGCACTATCACAGACAACGCAGGCAAAAAGGTCTTTCAAAAGCGACGCAGGTTTTCGTGAGGGAAACACAAGTTTCCACAAGATCAACGAGAGTCACGCGTAAAGAAGCGGAAAAACATGAGGAGAACAAAACTACTCTCGTTGCATCCGAGAATGCATTGATAGAGCAAACGAGTGGCAACGTGTTGCCGAATATATTATCGAGACAGGAGAACAGAGAATCGGAAGACGAGCCGATGGAGATCGAAATGGACAACGAGAGAGATCTGTCGATGCACGATACCATCGTAAATCGTACGACGTTTTCACCGTTGTTGCATGCAGATGCGAAGGACGCGTCTCCGACAGTGGGTTTTAGCGCGTCGCAATTGATGATCGACTCGAAAGTGACGCATTCATTCACCGAACAATCGACCCGACCCCTTACTGGCGTCGATCCACGATTTTACGTCTGCACGTCCTTCGCGAGCAGCCAGAAAACAACAACATCGAGTTTGGGATTCAACGTCGCCGACGCGAACTCGGGAGTGACTTCCCCGCCGTTATCTTTCAACTCCTCTCAGTCGTTCTTGTATCACGATTATTGTATGTCCGAAAGTGAATTTAATATTACTCTGCCGTCTCAGTCCGAGTCGAGCGAAGTTGCAAAAATAACCGCGCGAAGCAAAGAGGCGGCGATCTTTTGGCAAATCGAGGGCGACGCTTTCGACGAGAAAGCTTTCTTCGCTAACACGCAAGTGCCATTAGAGCTAGACCTTGTCACGGACAATGACGCGTCACCGTAATTCGTTTCGGTGTAATTTGGCGGTATTTACAGTGTATATTTCAGCGAATATGTTAATTTAATTGTCATTTCAATTATAATGTTTTGTTTGATTACTTATCGCAATTTTCTTTCGTTAAAAATGCAAAAATACGATCGTAATTGTCACCAAATTCACATCGTCAAACATATGCGAGCGCGATAGAAACAAAAGTGACAGAAGAAATCCCCGGTTTCGAGGGACAAAACACACGTGCAATATAAAAAATCAAGGAATCACAAACACACACACACACATACGATGTAATAAAAATGAGGAGGCAATGACGATTGCGGAGCGATCTTAGACACCCTTGTGTTTCGAATTGTCACAAAATCAAAGTGTAAAGGTTAATTTGATTGATCAAGCAAGAGAGAACGAGAATGTGCGACGACTTGCTGCCGGAGTCGGTCATGTTGTTTCTCGACGACTTTGAGACCAGCCTCGGTCTACCCATTCTCGTGCTTATTATACTCTGCACCGCGCAATTCGTAGGCGATCATATTTTCGAAGTCGGACGTACGATTTATCGAAATCTCAAGCAACCGACGATAGAAGCGCGTAAAAAAATGGCAGGTAAACTAAAAAGTCGTTAACAAGACACTAAGAAGTGTTGAATCTTTTAATACTACACAGTTTTTATTTATTTTATTTATCACTAAAACGTTAACAAATTAAAAAAATCTTGAACCTTGTAATACCACACGCACATTTTATTTATTTTATTTTATTTATTTATTACGCTTACACGTTTTCGTAAGTCGTCCCAAAAAAAAATACAATTAATTTTTAGAAAAACGGATATTTTAAATATATAAAATTGTAAAATGTGTATAATATAAAATTAGTTGATATTTAAACAACAAAATCCAAACAAGCAATTTAAATAAAAAATTTTGTAAGTTTTATCGTTAGAATAAAATGAGTTTTGTTGCTTTAACAAAATTTCACTGTCTTCAATTCATCAGGAATATTGGGAAAACCCGCTACAGCCGTTACACCGATTAAAAATCCAAAGACCGATCTGCCTCAGGACGAGGAGTGGGATTATTGCGACGACGAGAATTGCTGAACAAAATATAACAGAATCTCTGTGTATATCTCTCGGTTGCAAGTAAAAAAACTACGCGTAACATATTACGCTTGATGCTGAGTTTTTTCTTACTTGTTGTCGCGAATTGTCAGCGGCAAAAAAAAAAAGTACTCGCGGGAAAAAAAAACAAGTGTAAAGACTACAGAAACACGAGATTTTAATATCTCTAATAATTATTAAGAATAATTACTTGCGAGAAAAGATAATCGATGATCGGGAGATAGTTTTGTTTAAGATCCTGTAAGTTTTTATTCCTCAAAGCCCGAATGAAACGCGAAAGAAAGGTCGGTCGGTTGAAGACACGAAAAATGGGTCAAGGTTGACAGCTCTCCAAGCTCGACGCCGTGAATAAAGCTTTAGTAGTGGTTCGCAATCGCCATTATAGTTGTGAAGATGGAGGAGACCAATGAACGAATAAACCTCGAGACGAGGCTACGTCTAACGGTCCTGTGGTGTTTTGTATCGCAGGACAATCTTTCTGCAGAGAACTCTAATGTTTTTTACTTATTCGGTGGTCAATGAAATCTCTTTTGCAAAAACGCAGCAACAAAATAAAAAAAATTTTAATTCAAAAATTTTTCCGATTACTGAAGATTGCGGATTTGCAATCGGAGATTTGTGATTTAAAATCTTAGTTTTGTCTGTACGCACACACACACACTCCGAGTGCGAAAACATCCTAAGTGCGAAAACGCCTCTCTATTTCCGCAAATAGGTCAAAGGTTGTATAATGTTATAACAAGAACAAGAACGCGCGTTCTTGTGAGGTTTCAAATTCGCGATTTATATAAGCGGCTAAGCCACTTTGGATCACACCACACACGTAATAATTGCCTTTTCGCCTCTTTTCCACCTGTGTCACGATATCGTTCTCGTTACTATTTTTTTTTTATTTATCAACGAATCCGCTTTGCGTCAGTATAACTTGATTATCTATCAATATAAAAAATTATCTATCAAAAAAAAAAAAAAAAAAAAAATAAATTTCTAGTCATTGTAACCGTTTCTCTTGTTAATTATCTCTCGTTAATATCATTGTAGCAACTTTCAAGTATTTTGATAATGAAAGGGTGATAATGGAAGACGGGTGACATAGCTGCCGAAGAAGTGCGAGTCACGCATTCTGGTTGGTCTGACAGGATTTTATCGGATCATCTGGTCGATTCGACGACCGAGTGATCGTGTGATTCGATTGCTCGAGAGAGAAAGATATCGATGTATTGAAAATATTAATTGACTCCGTCGTTGGTACAGCAGATAAAACGCGATATGTATTACGCATTACGTACTAAGTCATCGATCATCATCGTGTCGCAGATTCGATTTTATAACAGCTCGCATATAACTTGTTACATGGACAAATATCGCGCGACGAGGAATAAAAACGGTTGTGCAAGCGGATTTCGGAACGATCGATGAAGACCCACGTGGTTAATCTGATCTCGCGCGATCCCGTACGATAAGAAAACGTGCAACGTGTTCTATACAACAATCGAGCAAGCCATGAGTTCATCGAACATAACGTCATTTGCTATCGCACATTTGTCCTCTAATTCTCTTAACGAGCGCATTACTCGGATCGAAACGTACTTCCATTATTCTTTTCTCCGTCGCAAAAGTGCGCGCACTGTCCGCGCTCACTTTTATCGCATTCTAAGGTGTGTGTAAAAATCAGCATCAAAGTTTCATGAGAGATTTCCGAGTTTTTTCTATAGTTAACAAATAGAATATACTAGAGATCTGAAGATGTTACGAACAACTTTCGAAAGTGAATTATATTTTCGAAAGTGTGATTATATTTTCAAAATTGTTTCGCGAGTAATTCCGATTTGGAAGTTACCACTTTATTTAAGAAAAGAGACCTAAAAGTTCTCTATAGTTGGCAAAATTAGGGTACCTGTCGACGTTTGAGGATGCTACGACGAATTTAAGTGCCAACTTTGCGCACACGTCATTTCGCGATATTCGGAGCTATATTTGCTCGTGAAAAAAAAAAACAAAAATAACTCGGTGAAGAATCCACAAAAAAGACCAGTTATATGCATATGGGAAGTAGTACGAAGAAGTTTGCTTTTTCTGTGTGCACTTGAGTTCAACGCCGATCAGACAGGTTACATAATCGCTATACGTAGAACTCGACGGCACATTATCGAATAAACCGAACGGCGAAATATCGTGTCGGGAGGAAAAACAGGAGGAAACAGAGACTTCGATGTAAATCTAATTACGAATCTCCGCGGAAAATGTGTTCGCTCTTTTAAATTAAAAAAAAAAAAAAAAAAAAAAAAAAAAAAAAATTGCGTGTATATTTGCGCTGGAAGCACACTGTCGAACACGTGAATCGAATGTGAAGAACGATCTTGGCAAAAACATTATACCACGTCGGCGCCATGATTGAAAGACTATTCGTGTCGCAGACACACACTCCGTGTTACATTGTACATACGTATACACAATACGAATTCGCATTATACGACGACGATATAGGTGTGATTCGCGAGAGGAAAACATACGCGAGTCGCGTCGTCGGTGCACGCACAGACTTCGTGGGTGAAATGTCGATTGAAACGCGCGCACGATGGAATAACTTTATTAACATAGCAATTTGACGGGACTTTCTACCTACGGAATCTCCGCGATGAGTCGCGTGTTATACACGTTCGAGACTTTTACGAAGATACGCGAGAAGGTATCGTCGTTGATATTTTCGCGGAGAAAATAAATTTCTGGAGAGCAACAAATCGCGCGTGTTAAAATAACGTATAATTAAAATTAATTAGGAATTATTATGCATTTAGCGCAATCGCGCGTCACATGAAGTCATTTAACACATGAACGCCATTGAATGTCATTAATTTTTTTAAGTGACAGTTTTATCCAAATGAAACAAATCTTACGAACAGAATTTGCAAGAAATAGTTTATTATATATTTAAAAATTATTATATATTAAAAAATTTAAATATATATATATATATATATCATTCAATTTATATATTGCACAAAACTAATGATTTGGACCTCGTAGGAATTATATTCGATTTCTATTGGGCGTGTTAAAAGTTAGGAGAAATTTTAAATATCAATGTCATTTGTATAGTCGAGCAGGGGAAATGACTCACTCGACACAAATCTCTTTTTACGGAAATATAAACACGACCAAACGTGATAAAAAAAAGTTTTCTACGCAGCGGACAAAAAAAAATACTCGCGTATCTTCTTTCTTTTCATTTTTTTTTTTTTTTTTTTTGATAGACATTTATATTTCGGAAGAGCGACAAAATACAACACGCCGCGAAGTTGCACCGCGAGGCAACAGATTTTTGTTTGTCGGAAACATAAACGCTTAGAATTTATATATCTGGAAGATTTTTGTTTTCAATGCCGAAAATATTATAGGTAACCTCGTCTATTTTTTGCGTAAGTAAAAGCTCAACAAAATTTTTTACAGCAACGTGTTTCTCGGCGATTTCAGAATCCAGATCTTCCCCCCGTGAAAAAATATTATCCGCGAAGTACCGAGTTCGTTTTTTTTAAAAAACGTGCGAGCGACATGGGGAAAAAGCGCAGGTAACGACAAGTTACGTGCTGTACGTTTACTTCTGAAATATAAATTCCGTTTTTTTAATTTATGTTTTACGTTTTATGTTTTAAATAAAATTACGTGCACGTTAAATTACTAAAATCAAGAATTTTTATTTGCATTTCTTATTATCAAAATATTATGATCTCTTCTACATTTATCGCGTGATAATTCACTCACTCGAAACACGCGACACCGTGTAATATATTATCAGCTATTGCGATGTGTCAACTGAGCAACAAGGTCAGTGAGATAATGCAAGATAAGTATAGCTCGTCAGTTCGAACGTACGAGCGATTTTCGGTCTCGCCGCCCCGTCGCCTACATAAAAAATTTTGCAAACAAAATGTGATAAATGACAAATCACACATTTTATTTCTCTCTCTCTCTTTCTCGTAAGTAAACGCTTATTTATTAAGTCAGTTTTTCGATTGATTGACAATAAAAACAATATGTGAGTAGAACATTTGTTTGTTCCATCAGCTGAGGAAACAATTTATAAGTTTCATCACGCATCATCCGTCCATGTACAATGTATAAAGAAACACAGAATATTTTCGGACCGATAGTTGTGCGTCACGCTAAAACCGGTTTCCTACTATTTTTTTCGCGTTTTACATACGTTGCGGGTGTAGATTTTCTACGTGCTAAAATATATAACAGGAAGCCAACCCGTGCGGCGCACGATGAAGGCCGCGAGTACTCGCCGGAACACTTCCACCAGAAAGCGATATGTATATGAGATTGTATATATTAAATGTGTATTATATAATAATAAGTAACGTCTGCAAGTTTTTGTAACACGCGAGCGAAAACGACGAATTTATCGACAAATCGTAAATTAAACGAGACCTTGAACTTTGAGAAATTTCGAATGTCTCGCTCGAACTCGCGTGCAATCGAACGACACGATGTCCGAATTGTTAACCTTTGCATACCAAAGTATTAATCGAGTTCATTCTTACATATGCGCCTGCTTTATTCACGCTTTGCGTCACGAAATTGCGCACGATATATGTTATTTTTACGTATTCTTAGTAACTATTGTTTTTGTTTTTTTTTTTTTTTTGCGGCGTATCTTCTTGCAGATGTGCGGTGCGTCAAAGAACCGAGTGCGAAGTTGGCACTTCTATTTTTGCATATTTTTATTAGTAGTAAATTTTTTCGTTATTTGTTATCTATCCAAGCAAGTTTTTTACAACCGAGAATATCGGGCATTTAAATCATCAACACCTCCGTACGCGAATCATTTGTAACTTTTCTTTGCACTATTTTTTTATTATTTATATTTCAACGTGGTTCGACACATTAAAGTGCACATTAAAAACATTGTGTTTACTCGATTTTTACAATTTAGACTTGATCCAACCTTTGAACTCTCGTAATTTGTGCAAATGAAGAGAGAAAGAGAGAAAAATTGACGGTGCACTTTGACAAGTAGCTCTTTGTTCAAAACAAGTTAAAAGAGAAGTTGAGAAACGCACAAAAAATATTGCTATTTGCAATTATTGCTCGTGTTTCTTACATGTACTGTACTTTTCATAAATATCTTCATCAATATTCATTAATCTCGCGTGATATTCTTCGGATTTGTAGATTTTCTTCGAAAAATCGCGAAGAAAGCGCGTATGTGATTCATCTTCGTAAATATTGAGTCAGACTCACTCAGACTATCCAAAGAATCGAACCACATGTACAAGTGGCTCGATGCAAAAAAAAAAAAAAAGATAAATACCTTCGCACGAGCGATAAGTCATTTTTTCTTCAGGCACATCACGTGAGCTTGCAAATACGTTAAAAATATATGGATGAGATCGACGTGTTTACCAGTTGGCTAGATGGTTCCTCTCTCGCTCGTTTCTCCGTCGTCGTTCGTTTCTCCTCAGCGTCGCCGTGCGCTTACGTAACCTCCCTCCTCCAGCGCAAACTTGTACACATATATCCGTGGATCGTTCGCCTTTAAGTAAGTTTATCGCAGATGATACAATGTGCGCATTCGCGTTACATCATACGCAAAAAATACGTACAAAATTTCTTAATTTTTCAATAAACATATATCAAATCGTTAAAATTCGATGCTTTCGCTATGTGTTATAAGAATTTTTGAAGATGATTTTCGGCTTCGAATCGCATTATATATTTTTATACCAACGTCTCTTGTGGATATTTCAGTTCACTTTATCAGAATTCAAGAGCAGTCTCAGATACTCAGATATTGTACGCACAAAACGTCGATATAAAAATAATCCACCAACGCAGAGAGGGAGAAAATCATCTTCAGAAATATACCAAAATAAATCTACCCCAAAAAGAAGGAAAACGAAACACATTTGCGCAGTTGTAAAGTTATGACAATAATGGAGAAGAGAGTTAAATTTTTCTATATACATAGGTAGAAAATATAAAAAGATAACATTTGTACCATTAAGTCTGCTTTAGTGGTTCGTCGAGGAACTTTTTTTGTATCAATCATCTTTAGAAACTCCCTTCAAAAATGCAAAATAAATAATTATCTTCAAAAATAAAAAATAAATTATATAAAATTATGTGTTTTCGTTAAACAAAAACGGAGAACATGTTAATAAACACTTGAAGAAGACGCCAGAATTTTTGCAAAATTTTTTCAATATTTTAAAAATCAAATAAAATGCAAAAAAAAAAAAACAGTTCTCAGAATTGAAATAAAACGTACGAAGTACGTGTCAGTTAAAACGTCTAAATAACTTTTGTCCTCATTTAGTTAAATGTGTAGCGAGTATAATCAACATGTAACATTCATGAGTCATCACTACACGAATAGTGACAATGCTTCTTCTCATTTAAATTGAATGGATTCGACTCTTTAACGGCGGAACGAACGATCATTAAACTAGACAGAACGCCGGGGTAATTAGCGCGCGAATTTTTGCGTTTTATTTCTCTATCCGCTCCTCGTAAATTATGCGTGTATTATATATCATGTATATGTATGCATATACGATCTTGCAACACGTACACACGCCAACGTTTATTTACTCGACACGTTAATCGCAAGTGATACACCTTTATCGCTGTAAACATTGCTTATTAACGCGCATATTGGAGAACACGAGGAAAGAGATGAACGAGCGCGGATAAGCACCAGATAACACCTGACTCTTCGTCTTATGAAATACCAAACGTCTGTTTCGCGACGCCGACACTGCGCAATTCAAGCTCGAACATTCCGAGATTAATAATTGCGCATAAATTAAAGTTCCTAAACCTGTTTAATCAGTCTCTCTCCCCTCCGTCTTTCTCTCTTTTTTTTCTCGTACATACAACAAGACGCGATAACATTTATGGTTTTATTTATGTTCTTCTGTGAAACAAGACACAATCGAACGGGACATCCTCGCAAAAATGTTCGACGTTGAAAAAGAAAATATTAAGTATGTGCGTAGTATGCACACATGTATATAGGTTGACGATTGTGCTCGACACATTGAGAGCGTGGTCGGGTGCGGAAACCGGTTCGCGTGATTATTATAGAAACGACTGCGCGCAACTCGCGAGAAGAAATGGTCGCGTGAAAATGTGTTCATACAGATTACACACATGCACGCAAACGCGAGAAAAATTTAATAAAAACAATTTTCTCACGAAAGACAGTGGCTTCTGTTGACCTTCGCGCGGAGAAATATCGCCGCCCGACCGAGATACGAATTTCGATCGGCGAGACTTTTTTTTCTGAGTCACACGCACTTCTGTTTCTTTCTACGTAGAATTGATCAATTAGCGATTCAGAGTCATAAATGTGCGTAGTGGATTATAGTCATGTAACGGCTTATTTTGCTCGACAAACACAGCGATTAATTTTAATTAAATATTCATAACATTCGTGGAATGTTATGAATTCGTATGATCAGCCGCGTTGTAATACAGAGATTAATTAATTAAATCATTTTCAAGAGAACTCGCTTGTTTTTTTTTTTTTTTTATTAAATATGTATGAAAAATCTCTCGAAGAATATGCAAGAGAATTGTTTTTTGCATTTCGATCTGCGAAGTATTAACGATTTTTATACGCGCGCATTGATTGCGATTACTTTTATTTTATTACCTTCACAATTATGAGCGAATTATCATCGACTGCGTGTCTGCGTCGTCATTCCCGAAAGATAAACACGGCTATTACGTAATTTCAACCTGCGATCGCGATGGTACTCTTTTTTTTTTTTTTTTTTTTCTAAAAAAGAGAGCTCGTCAGTTTCTTTTCTCTTCTGACAATAACCTTGAAGAAACGGAGGAGCGGAGAACACAAACTGTACGACGCGCATTTCTCTGCTTCTTCGCTTTCTTCCTCTTCACGTCTCCCTCTCGATCCAAGTCTCGTGAGATAAATCAATTGGTTAGCTGATACTTCGACCGAGATAATAGTATAGTGGCGACATGACGCAAACGATAATCTCACATTACACAAGAGCGCGCGAGATTAGTGGCGTTTATAATGCGATGTACTATTTTTGTTCCGTGTATGCGTAAATATAAGTCGACAGACATAGAGATAGAAAGGTTTCGCGCCAAAGACGTGCGTGAGACGTACAAAGACCGTGTGTGTGATGCGTATTGCAATTCCTAATATTGGCACTGTTTTCGTCGCGTGTTTACGCGAGAAAAGTGCGCGCTACGTCTCGAACCCCGCGCGCGATAAACAAAGTTCGGTAAACCTGGCAATAACACACAATCGTCCCATCATCGTATTTTCATCGCTTCTTGTTATCCTCCATTGTCTAACAGGTTACGCAACGATGACGCGTCTCTCGTCGCGCGCCAACTCTTCAACTTCGCGACACTCGCTTGTTTTGCAAATATAAACCCCATTGTCTCGCAATTCATTATCGTTTGCCCATGTTGTGCGCTTCAAAGTGCTTTTTTTTTTCTAATACCACGTACTTATAAAATTGAAGTTATATTAACTTGGCTGACATTAAAAATTAATCTATTAAGTCTCGTCGCGACTATCTTCGATTTTATGACGTCAGAACGAGGAAAATCGCCGAAGTTTCGTGCACTTTTTATTTAAAATTAATAAACAGATAGATTATTATTTGAAAATAAACAAATATTTCTGTACAAACGTAGAATCACATAAAGTACGTTTTGTAAAACAAATCGGACGGTTTCTTCAACACAAAATCACATCGGCAAATTCGAGTAGAAAAATATGAAGTTTCTGCAGCGTGTCACACACGCTGATATGATTTTGTGTTGAGAATAAAAGGAAAAACAACGTTTGATATATTTTACGAGTGTGCTCTGTCGATTCCATGTGCGTTTATACAAAAATACTCTTCTGCTTTCACAAAAAGTGCGCTAAAACTTTGCCAATTTTTTTCTTGCTTAAAAAGAAATCTCTGTATGTAAATTTTCTTGAAATTCATAAAATAAAAAAAAAAAAAATAAAATGATTTTTTATTTAAAGATTAGCAATTTTGTATCATACGGAAAAGGAAGAATATATCGCGCGGACCGTCGTTGAAATTGTACGAATAGAAACACGCAGCATCTGCCCAAGTCGGATAGACGAAGGAATCTAAGGACGGAATAGCGAAGGAAACAGGCGCTCTACGCACACTACCTAATTGACAGAAGAGAGTCGGTTTTCTTTCGAATGCCAAACCTAACCTTGCCTAACCTAACCTAACCTAACCGCAGTCTTCGGGACGGCGTCACTGGGCGCTCACGACGATCCAAACACAACAGACTCGCATACAATCAGTGCGATAGAGAACAAAGAAAAAAAGAAAGAGAGAGAGAGAAGGGAGGGGATGAAAGCGTCTGGGTTATTGAATCGCTAATAACAGTTGTATCACGATATATAACGCTGCTCACGTTGATAAATTGGCGTGATGCCGATCCTATTCAACCGGCAAAGTTGCGCGTCTCCTTTCCCTCCCCCCCGATCCGGAGCACAAGCGCACTGGATGTTAACCAACCACCTACCCAACGTGTGTGTACTTGAGCAGCGCGAATGACTGTTGTGTGAGAGAAAACGGCGAATATTTTCTCTGCGACTCTCACGTGCGCACAATTGCAATATAATTACGATTACGTTGTAATCGTAGAAATAATAACATAACACACAGATATAATACGATACACAAAAGGGATAATCGCATGCGTGTAAAAACAAAATGCGTGTTACTTGCGATTGTACTTATCGGAAAGATAAGGCAATGTTCTACAATAATCTTCTTTTTTTCCTCCAATCTTTTAATAACCCGATAACTCTGCGTATCTCGTTCTGTCTCTCTTCCACAAATGCACGACGCGTACGTGACCGAACGGCAACCTTGCGCGCGCACATATTCTCGCTCGTCGCCGAAAACAAGCGACGGCCACGCCGCGGCGTTGTTCGTCATTCGCCATCTTTGTCTAAAATTCTAACTACGCCGTTCTTATGTATTTATGCTACTACGTGCTACACAACACGTGATAAACAACAAAGACGCGAACGCTTGGCCCAAGTCGCTTCTCTCCCCAATGGGACGAAGGAATGGCGACGTATTCGTTGTTTTTCCACGCAGTGTGAACGTAGGCATAAAAGAAAAAAATGCTTACTGTTCCGTATTATTACGCGCAAAATGGCGCGGCGGTCGGAACCGGCGAACGGAGCGATCAGATCGAGTAGTAGAGTCGCGCAGCGATTCTCACGCAACTTCTCGCCGAAGTAAAGTCACAAATGTCATCGCGTCGCATATATGTATACATATACATACATACATATGTACACATACATATATGAGATACACAAAATTAACAAAATGCGCGTGTCGCTCATTATTGCTAATAGAAAATTACATTTCCATCAGGTGTTTAGATCGTAGACGTGGCAAGTTTGTTTTTTGCGTGAGACACCTGCTAGTTACGCGCACGCATTTGTCCATAATTACGAGAGAGAATGTTTTAATGACTTTAAGAACTGTACGCAAAAAATACTGATTAAAAAGATAATCGGAAACAATTAGGGGAACAAACGAGCGATCGTGAAAATTTTTGGTGTTTTTGTCTAGCGAAAAAAATATTAGCGCCGATCCACGGTCGTGTAAACGGCGATCGCGCGTTGTTGTCTATCATGACACGGTGACATACCTAATGTTATCGTCGTGACCATCGAGATTGGCAATTTGCGTTTTATACGGGCGGCAGCGAAGCAAGTTTAAATACACGTCGTCGTTTGCATCATTATTCTCGACCAAGCCGTTGTCTGAGAACCACGTTGCCTACGTGACTCGCAGAGCGTCCGCGGAGCCTTGTGATTCGCGGGTTGACGGTGGCGAGATGGATGCCAAGGCGGTGTCGGGACGACCGAGGGGAGAATTCACGATTCGACGAGCGGGTTGCGGCGCGAGAGGGGGTCTCGCCGAAGTGTTAGTAAGCAGAGGCGGCCATCTTGTCGAGCTCAGTCGGAAACCAGCTGCCGAGCAGTGAGGGATGGTGATGAGGACGAGTGACCAGATGTGTTAGACGAAGGGTTTTTTTAATGCGCTTCCGAGCCCGACTGCCGCTACGTGCGAGAAGCTGTGCGATAGCAACTGCGGAACCACGGCAACAACCATCGCGGGACTTGCGGAAAGGTCCGGTATATCCGGTTGAAAACCTTGAGCGGAGAAGGAGCTGCAGAGGAGCGGAAAGAGGAGGCGGAGGAGGTAGAGGAGGAGGCAGTGGTGAAGAGATCGCGGAGAAGGTTCTGGCGTGAGGCTTGACGGAGACGACGAACTTTTCGGCTTCTCATCGACGGAAAAGGCTTGACTGCTCGGTTGGTGAGAAGAGAAAGAAAAAGAGAGAGTCTGTGTGTGTGCGTGTGAGAGAGAGAGAGAGAGAGAGAGAAGCGTACCGGCGAAAATCAACTTCGCTGGAGTAGAATATATATTTTGAAGAGGAGGATTGAAGGAAAAGCGGTGGATGACCGACCGAGAGAAAGTGCAGTGTCAAAGTCTGTGATAGAGTATTTATTCAAAAAAACCAACACACAAAACAATTAACAACGTCGTTATCAGAGCACCTGTGTCATCGTTGTTCGTCGGAAGAAGGAACAATCGCGCGAAGAAGAGATATAGAAAATAGGCTTTATATATTTATTTGTATCTGTGATATCGACGCTGATATATATCGACCATCTTTGTGAAGAGCAGAGAAAGAGAGAGAGAGAGTGAGAGAGAGAGAAGAGAGTGAGAGTGAGGAGAGAGAAAGAGAGACACAGAGGCGACAACGCGAAAAAAAAAACGAAATCTGAGAGGTGGATTGCTTCGAAGGAAGATAATATCAGTATCTTAGTGGATAGACTTTTTGTATATACGACTGACTCTTTTTTATAATTATTGCTACGAGCAGTACCGAGTTACAAAGAACAGAAAAAAAAAAAACAAAAAAAAAACAAAACCTAGATCTCTCCGACAGTGGTGAGGCAGAAAGTTCTCCAGGATCTTTCCCGGACGGTCATCCGTAAGAACGCGAGGAGTACGTGAGGAGGCAACCATGGTGGAGAAAATTCTGGAGGAGAGAGAGGACGGCAATCAGGAGGCTGGACGAGGTGAGCAAGATCGTCTTTTTCATTCACGATCTTGATAACGATTTTTGACAGAGCAATTCCGTCACTTCTCTCGTCACATCTCTCTTTTGTCAAACTTGTGCGTTCTTCTATCATTGCGTATCATTGTTTTGGTAAACCTTTTTTTAATAAGTAAAATTCAATAAATTACTTTTAACACTCTAAGCTTGAAAGAGTCGAAGATCCGATTTTTGAAATTACGATGTGATTTTTTTTCATCTTTGCTTTGTTCGCACATGAGATGTCGGTTATTTTCTCGCGGAACGCTATGTATATTTTCGATAGAAAGAGTTCATTCGGGAGAATTTGTTACAATTGAAAGTACAATGTTTTATTTGATCGTTGCTGTTTTTGACATCTATCGATGTTTGTTTTGCGTTGCCGGCTAAGAGCTGGTTAAATTCGGCCGTACATAGAGCGGCGGCGGCGGCGGCCATCTTCACCGGTCGATGTGTTACGAAGCGGGTGGCATACATATATGTACGTACATACAATAAATGCTCTTTCGCGTTTTCACCCGCTGTTGCGAGGCGAAATGTGACAAAGATAGGGAGGAAGAGAGGAAGGAAAAAGAAGAAGAAGAAGAAGCGTGACAAGTCGGAGATTCGTTGACGGAATATGAGACACGTTGGCGGAAATGCTGAGATATATTGTACGCATATTGTGTATTACGCCGCTTTAGCGATTCGCTCGTTGTCGTCACCGAGTCGCGCGTCACGAATACCAACTGGCGAATAAATCGAACGTGGTAGAACTTTCTCGTAAACGCGACACTCGCGTGTTACGCCGGCCGGTGAGCGTTGCAACGCGAGCGCTTCCTTTCTTACCTTTTAAAACGAATTACAGTTTTATCTTTTTTTTTTTTTTTTTTTCAAACAAAAATAACGCACAACGACGAGAGAGAGAGATAGGCGGAAACGTAAATTGGATTTGCTCGTCCACGATTACTTGAATTGTGCGATAAATAATAATATATCGAGTATTTTTTGTTTTGTGCGAAGAAATTCTATATGTTGATTTTTTTATTCGATACGCTTTTTCTGATCTGCTATATATATATATATACTTGTGTATAGAACTGCGCAAGTAATTTTACTCTCAATAGATATACATATACATGTTAAAGCTCATTTGCTTCATTTATTTACGTTGTCAACGAAGTCGGAGGAACGTAAATATTTATCGATCGATCGATCGATCGATTGATAACGTTTATGTAAGTAAATGTTACGTAAATTTTTTCTAATAAATCGACCTATACTGGTTGCAAATCACATCGCGCCTTTTTTTATATATTACTCTTTTAAAAATGGAAAATCATAAAGCAATTTCCATTTTAAGTGAGGCAATGATGGCGTTCAAAAATTACACAACGCTGGCAACTGTTGTAACAAAGTTAAAACTAGGAAACATCCGAAATTAACGGATTTGATAGCGGAGTAAACACTCGTGTAATTGCTTTTCCTCATATTGCATCTGGTGCGTCATTAAAATTCATCCGCGTTAAAAGATTAAAAAACAAAATAAATAATTACAATCGTTCTGTTTAATTTTGTTCTTTACTCAATTGACAAAAGAAATTAGATAATTACGAGGAAATGTGGAACATGAGTAAAACTCACTCGCGCGAAACGTTCGTTATAACACACGCGTTTGCGAAAAATTTATGTCGCCGACGCAGTTTAAAATCTCATCATCGAATTTAATCCCCGGGCTGACGCCTGATCTTTTTGCGACGATTTTGCGCCAATATCTCCGCGAACTCGGGGTATTTTTGGGGCGGGTGAAACGCGACGCGCGATTTTGCAACGTCGTTTTCGAGCCGCGAGCTTGGCACGACGCGTATCATTTGGAGGGTGAGAGGAGGGGCGGCACGGAGGAGAGGGACGAAGTGGGTTAGTCGGTTCGGAGTTTGGCGCCGGATCACGAAGGGAGAGCGAGAGTTGGTTATAGGGCGACCCAAACAAAGAACGAAGGGAGAAAGGGCTGCGCATGTCAGCTTCGCACGCTTTTAAAGGGAAACACGCAGGATTTGAAAAATTTATACGAGATCGCACCGAGCTTTTGTTTTTCTTTCGTGCGATATATAATCGAAGGGATAATAAACCAACGACTATAGCAGTAAGTCGCCGAGTGGAAAATTGCAAATTGCGACCAAATAAGCAATTACTCTCGTCGGCATGGAAAAGTCGAGGAATTCTTCGTGTGTGTTACCTCCGCGCGTAAGTTTCACGTAACAACGTGAAAAATTTCCAAGTCACGTTCCGCCGCGTCGAATGATTGCTCCCTTTTCCGCCTCCTGAAATCTTTTAATTGCACACCGATGTGGACTGCGCCTAATTTATGCGAACGCGCTGATACAAACACGTGTTGTTCGTCGTAACGTTTTTTTTTTTTTTCTTGGAAGGTTCCCCTGGCCGGTTAAACCGCATCGTTACGAACGATGCTTCGAATTATGTCACTTTTTCGCAGTGATTTCAAACAAAAACCTCATCTCTCATTCGCTTCTGTCCCGTTATTTGTCCTCCGGCAAAGGAGTTTTCGTTCTCTTCCCCTCGTCTATTTTATCAATTCAGTCTAAACGCTTCTAGACGCGAGGATGATGCCTATTTATATATAGCAAGCGCATTTTGATCCCGTGTGCAAACCCATGACGGTACTGCGCGATAATCGCGGCGTGTAATAATCATCACCGACGCGCGCGCGGTATCTCGCGCGTAAGATAGCGACATTCCTTTTCTGTGCCAGTCATTGAACTCTCGCGTTGTGTGTCGTGTTGTACGTACGTACCGGAGAGTGTCGTCGCCCGTCATCGTCGTCGCGACGCGGCACGAAAATATATTCGTCTCGCGGCACCGAAATTAAGATGACGCGGGAAAATACGCGCGCGAGCGAGTGGGCGTGGAGAAGAGTTACGAACGTTCTCCTGTAAGAATATCTAACAAATCCTTTCTTCGATTCAATTGTTTTCGAGCCGTTGTTTCCGATTTGGAGAACGCTTCGGGGTTGATCGTCGCGCTTCCGCACCGACATCGAAATCGAGTTTTCCAGAATTCGCTGCGCGACGATCGATGAATCCTTGGCGACGAAACTTTGTCACGCTTTGTGGACTAAACTTTTTGTCTGATTTATATTCGCCGCGAGTCGCGAACATGTAGCGCATAACGATAACTGTATTTGTAGTAGTCGAGTATAATTGAACGCGCAGTCATGTAGAGAAGACGAGGTTAAATATAATTCGCGCGTAAATATAAATTATCCTTGGAAATCTGTTTCGTTTTTTTTCCTCTCTTTGAAGTAACACCGAGCCGTTGAATAAATCTTCAAATCGATGAAATGCTCTTTTTTTTTTTTTTTTTTATTTTGCGATGGTATTATATGAAACTGTCCGGGTAATCGGTCCGGGTGCGATTATTGCGGACCGTCTATGTGGTATAACTTACAGTTACATAGGATCTCGTTCTCGATCCGGCTCTGATTTTCTCCTCGACCCACGCGAAGACCTGTGCGCGCCCATCGAGTCTCGAAGGAGTGGCAAGATCTCGATTCACGCGATACTCCCGACTCTTCCACCGCCGTGCCGGCTTTTACATTTATTTTCTTTTCATTTATTCCTTTGACTTTGGAGATTAATGAAAGTCTTCCGTTAAGAATAAAGGAAAAAGATTGATTCTCATGTGTGTGATTTAAAATATATACATATGTATTTAATTGATGTATTTTTTTTATTCTTTCACTTATATAAAATTAATTTTTTTTTACGC
Organism: Pseudomyrmex flavicornis; assembly: GCA_014825475.1. Classification (NCBI taxonomy): domain Eukaryota; kingdom Metazoa; phylum Arthropoda; class Insecta; order Hymenoptera; family Formicidae; genus Pseudomyrmex; species Pseudomyrmex flavicornis. Next base: position 23,256 of record QVNW01003398.1, read on the forward strand.
TAGCGTCAAATATTTTAACACACAAAGGCTTTTTCTTTCTCATACATAAACGCGCACCGTAGAAAAACGGTTATCGTAGAAATAAGATTATCTCGATCTGATGACAAACATCTCTTTGTTTTTTTTTTCTCTCTCTTTATCTTTTCTTGAACGCACTCTCGCGCATTTTGTGTGTATTGTGTAAATATCTGCTGGAACTTTCCCAGCAAGAAAAGAGAGAGAGAGAGAGAGAGAGACGTACAACTGCTGTAGAGGCACGACCGCCTCGTATCGGAGACCAACAGTCCCATTTTTAGCGGCTGGATTAGAAAGTGCGAAGACAACTATCTACGTATATAGACCGATGCAAAATTACTCACTCTTGATGCCAACCCTTTCGATTTAATTTTAGATTATGTTTTTGCGCGTGAAAACTTTCAAAATCGTCATTCGCAAATAACGATCATCAGTGTAACGAGATTTCAGTGCGACACACCGTGTAAAAGAATCAAATTGTTGAAAAATAATAGGTAAGATTGGTGGTTATTCGATTTTTAAATTCACAAAACTCACTTGTTCATCAAACACAATGTGTTGAAAAAAACAAAAAAATGATAACGCGCAATAAACGTGTTTCGGCACTGTTGTTATTGTGCGTTCTCGAGTGTACAGAAAAATGATTCTCGGTTCTTCGTTTATACCCTCGACTAAATCGATTGTGCGCCAATGCTACTCCCCACCGGTTTTCGTCGGACAAAAGTTTGGCCTTCTCTCCATAATCGACGCACCCCTATAGAATCCCGTTCTTGTTCCCTCCCTTCCGTGCGTGTGTGCGTTTCATTTCAGAGAGAATTATATTCCACGCGAGATATTCGACCGGTGTAAGAAAAAAAAAAATGCAAAAACTTTTGATTGTTACTGTATTATTTTTGCAATTTGCATTACGTTACATGTTTTATACATTGTGTTAGAAATAGCTGAGAAGAAGATAACGGCCGGACGACGATAATATAACGCGAGCCGTATTTTAAACCCTCGACCAATGAGAGTACGATTATACGCATAAAAATAGCACTTCTCAATGATGCAAAGTCTTCTTGTTTACGCGCGATGTCTTTCTTCTGTCGTAACTTTAAGTGCATCATTAATTCTTATATCACGTTTCGCCGCGAGCTGTAATAAGTTAAAAAAATTTATATATATATATGTACACGTGTGTACGTATCTCTTCAGCAAAAGTTATCGCGCTGGTATTGATAGCGCCGCGAATGATCACGAGCGTGAGAAAGTGACCAACAAACCACGTCATGCGACGTCGAGAAAATCATAAATAAATAACAACACGATAATACGCAAATTTGTCACGTGTGACGAAGCACGAGTTACTTTGAATTAACAAAAATCTGTGTGTGTGTGTGTGTTTCAGTCGATGGCACCTGCCGGGATGTAACTTCAACGGTGGAGTCTATGAGCGCGGTGCAAGCCCGTCAGGAAGAGGCGAGACGCAAAAGACGCAGAAAGCGACGTTCCGGCTCGTCCGTGGTGTCTTCCTGCTTCCAAGGTAAATTCTCGGGATGCGAGAAAAAAAGACACGTGAAAAGTAGAGAGAAAAATCATACGTCCGTGCGGAAAAAGTGCGAACTAGCGATATTTGCAGTGCGTCACTGGCGATGTCCTTGGGACTAGCGAGGAGAAGAAGCGAGAACTTGAATTGAAGATGATGATGTTTATTTGAAGTAGACAATATTGGTGAATTACAAAAGCTTAGAGTTTGTGGGTTGACGACTTGGCGGGGAAAAAGGTGTGGAAGAGGAGGAAGAGGGGAGGGTAAACAAGAAATCGAAGTAGAGCGGTGGTTGTTCCGCCGATTCTTATATATTAAAACCAGGTTCCATGCATATGTCACCTCGGGGTGGCGCAGCTCTTTCTCTCGCATCGATGACTTTGCAGTTTTCCTCGAAGGTATGTGTGACCTTGGACAAGTTCGAAACGCTCGAGAAACTCGGTGCGAGGAGGTGACAATCGATCGCGCAGACGCTTTGGAGTCTCGTGTATATATACGCCGCGCGCGACTCACATGTCCTGTTATGAACATCAAAAGTTCTTGTCTCCGGCGTAAATACGTATATTTCGAAAGACTGCTTTGTTTTTTTCAGTTGAGACACAAAATATTGTTTTTACGTATTATATTTTCTACGTAAATATACGCGTTTTGTTTTCACATGAATTTTTTAATATCAGTTTGAATATAATTTAACAAAAATGAACAATTCATTTTGTACATGAAATTGTTATATTTTTAGTAAATAATGAACTAGTTCCATAAGGAACGTGGAAATAAAATTTAATCCGAGTTACGCAGAGCTATAGCTAACACGGTTATTTGGCCACGAAGTTGCTTGTTCGATCGATAGCCCGACCCACGAGGGAGAGAGTGCCATGAATTTGCTGTACGAGTTTTTCGGTGCGAGTGTCGGTTTCCATAGAAGTGGTTTGGATTTAGAATTGTACAGTTAACGTATCGGTTGCAAACTGTTGGTTAAAAATAATAGGTAGATTTATTATTATTTGAGAAATCAATATTTTAAATCCATTTAGAATGAATTTTTGAGAAGTTTTAATTTATGACGCATTAAAATGCGATTCAAAAAACCGACATAAATCTTTCTCACAGTTATAATTAATATAAAAAACCGATGTTAATTGAATTAGTTACATCATCTTGTACGATCGATTCGAGAACTCAGCTAGGCTCGAGAAGTTTCTACTCTGTTGGAAACGTATGACGTCGATAGCGCTTCCTCTTCTTTAAAAGTTTTATATATATACATAGACATCTCTCTTTCTTTCTCTTTTTCTTCTAATTGTGTGCGAGTCAATGATCGCGTAATTTTCGAAACGCTATATTTGTTTGTTTTGACCGCTGTTAAAATTGGAATAAAGTAAAGAGAGACATGGAGGAAGTATATATTATCGGCTTCTGGTTGCTAGGCCGTTGGCGACGCTGCCTGTGTTGTAATTCTAACATATAAACGGAGCGAAAAGTGTGGTACGAGAGAGAAAGAAAAAAAGAGAGAGAGGAGGTAACTGTGGATAACGCGGAGACGTGGCAACGTAGGTACGTAATGCTCGAATGGGGCAGAGAGAAATGGGGGGAAATCAGAGAGAAGGAAAGGAGTCCGCGATAGCTGACGCAAAACTTCCGAGAGAGGGAGAAAGAGGAGGAGAAGAGGAAGAGGGAGTGAGCGAAAATTTGGTATGTGCGTCGTAGTTCCACGCTGCTGATCTCGGCCACCCCCTCTCGACCTTGACATTGACTGTCGGAACAAGACACACCGCTGTCACGCGTTCATCACGTTTCGAGAC
>QVNW01003399.1:0-29201 GCA_014825475.1 Pseudomyrmex flavicornis
TCTCTTGCGTTGTGTCTTTGATAATCGTATAAATATTTTGCGTAAAATGTAATATGCGGAAAAAAATTATATGAACAACAAGAAAAATTTGCTGAGTTTACTGAATTGAATTTTTTGTTTCGCCAACAAAACGTTTTATTGGCAAAACAAAAAATTCAATAAGCTTAATTATTCAATTCAGTTTCTTGGTAGCGGTATAGTAACCTTCTTGATGTTCTAGCAAATCTTTTTTCCGTGTTTATTCCGTGCTATCTCAATTTAAAACAAAAACCAGGTTCGACTTCTGGATGAGGAGTTTTTTTCGCAATATTTTAAAATTAATTAGGCCGATATTCGGAGTCTCTCATATATGAGATGCAAAAATAACATCCTATGTGAATTTTAAGAATTGAAATCTCAATTCAAAAACTCACGTGTAAATTTACACGTGAGTGTGAACATATATATATGTTATACATATATATATATATTCGTATATTTCCGCACAACACCCTGCGAACGGCTCGTAAGACCTTATATTTATTCTTGAAACAAAAAACTATTAATATCAAACATGCATTACTATATTATAAAACAACCGACGTAAATTCCTACAGAACTTTATTGAAGTAATATTTATTTTGAATAATAAAAAAAAGCACTGTTGAATAGTTTAATATTCAAAAAATAAGAGTAATTATTTTGTGGCCGCACACAAGTAATAAATTTACTGTAAGGGAAAAAGCAGTGGATTGTCACGTTTAAATTTTCAGAAGGAAAGTAATATCTTCAGTGAATATTGCGGTAACTTTTCGCTTGATCAGTTAAGTTTTTATTAACGTTGCAGAACATTGATATGTATCCCAAACGTAATACCATTCACGTGGCAAAATCGTTGCGGCCAAAGGGGTCGCATTACGCGTTGTCAAGACACGTGTAACTTCCGCGTAGGCTTCTCGCGTTTCTCTTTCTCTCCTTCTCTCTGTGTCAGCAAATAATAGTGTTAGAATTAAATTGCCTACGCAATGTCACTAACGGTCGGCTAAACTTCTGACCGCAGCTTTCTTTGCTCGTGCTGGTGTCATTTCGGAACTGATATAGCCACTATAATGAGGGCAAGGACTAGAATTTTTCATCGTGATTATCTACATTTGACTTTTATTGTCCATTACCCGCGTCCTATTTGACGCAACAACGAATATACGCGAAAGTCTTGCAAAACCGAAACCTTTCACCGATCAACCCGCGAAAAATTGCGTTTTTCTGTGACGTAAGTCGCGCGTAGACATGCCGATTGCGGGATTTGATCGAAAAACCTTGACGAAGTGTCAGATCGAATCGCAGTAGTGATCGCGTTCTCGCGATCATGATTAAGAGACATTAAGTAATCACCCATTGATTCGTCAATGCAATTTTCATTCCCGGTTTTCGTGCAACAACAAAAATTGTAAAAAATATCTATTACGTATAAAACCACCGCGTCTGTCTTACTTTGTAATCCTGAAAATATTTGAAACTGATGGAAGTCTAGTCGCGAGACATATACGCGAGACATAGTCGCGACAACAAACGGGGAATGCAGAATATTGCACGAGTGGTAGAAACCGAATTTGCTATTATCGGGGCGAGGAAATCGCGGAGTGGAATCTACCATCGCAGATGCTGCGCAGAAAGGCGTGTCTGGAAAGTAGACGACCGTGCGACGATGCACCTTGAGGGAAAAATAAAAAAGGATGATCTATGTGTGCGCGAAGGAGAGGGATTCGCGTTCTGTGTACGTGTGTGTGCGTGTCGCGATTTCCCGCTATCACGATCCACAGAGCGCCACTGCATTTGCGAATCGCCACTGCGCGCCTTTTCCGCTGGATTATGTCGATAGCATCATTCGCGAAGAACATCATCGTCGGACGAGCCCGACGACTACGATGACACTACGGGAGGGAGAGGGACGGAAGGGGGACCGGGGAGGCCGGCGAGGGACGAGCGCGCGGCATCTGAAACCGAGAGGAAAAACAAGCGGCTACATCCATGTGTGTTAGTTGCATCCAGACGCAACGAAAACAAAGCGAGAGACGATCGCTGACGAATAGATATCACGGACGAGACACCCCGTAACCGCCAACATTGTGTGCCCTGTGTGTTGCAGTCGGTCCGCGCCGCGATCGATCATCTATGCCAATCTGCGGCACCGGTGTTTTCTCGCAGCCGCATTAAGAATGCGATGCGGTTTCCACCGCGAGAAAAGCGCCGCGAAGACGATATGACCCGATGATAGATTACGCACGTGGATCTCGCAGAGAGCGAGATCGGGATGAGAAAAACAAAAAAAAAAAAACAAAAATTTCGCGTCCTTATTATTCTTATTCGTCGCGAACGGCGCGCGTCGGTACATCTGATAAGTCGGAAAATGATTTTTGCATCTCAGAGAATACACTCTGTGCATGACACTGTATACGCGCGTATAAGTGTGTAGAGTCGAAGATAGAGTCGATTCTCCCTATCGATTAAACAAAACTCGTAGCTGTGATGGTAACAACCGCGTCACGCCACGCTCTTGTTTTCAGTTTGATTATTCGTGTCAAACTCGACTCACGCGTTTTCCGTGAAAAAAAAAAAAAAAAAGAAAAAAACGATTCAATTAGAAGACTGATCATGAGCACGTTCGAATTATCTGGTGCAGATAACGTTCTAGATGACTCGTGCGATCTCGCCGTCAATTCTTCCCTAGCAGAAGATAAGAATCGAACGTCCACTATGGTTACCTGTAAACATGTCGTGTCTGCAAACGAGGTAAAAAAAAAGTGCTGTGAGAAATAAGTTCACGTGTTAATTAACGCGATACTTTAACAATAATGAAAAATCACGTCAAAGTTTTTTTATACATATATCGGTCCGTGGTTTCCTCATTTCATCTTTATCTGTCTCGTTATTTTTAACGTTTCTGCATTGAAATTTAAAACATCTATATTTTCCTCCCCGAATTCGTATGAAATACAGCAGATTAATCGTAATTCGTATCTGTTAAGATCGTCAAGGATCGTCCGGCGGTGCTCGAGATTGCAGACTCTATCACGGCGGATCTCGTCGGGAATACGCAATTTGATGTGGAAAAAAGTGAAAATTTATGCGGAAGTGAGACAATTGAAGCAACAAACAGCACCAATGAAGACGATCCACCGCAAGTTCCTTTAAATTACGATCGGTTGTTCGATATGAGCCACGCCGATCTGTCTTACTTTAATTCGAGCATAAATACAGGCGACGTATGCGATGATTTCGAGTATACCGACGGGAAAATCCCAGAGAAAGATTGTAACGATAGCGAGAAAACGATTCGAGAAGAGTTTCCTGTGGTAGACGATCGATGCGCGAACTTTTTCGACGGTTTAGAATTGTCAGAAGGTCTCGGCATCGATTTGACGTGCGAAAATCTATGTCGCGTCAAACACGAAAGTGAAAAATCCATCGATTCAAGAGTTTCCGTGAATAGAGTAAGAGACAATCGCATCGAGACTGTACAGCAAATCACCGACAATTACGCTGATTTGCAAAGTGAGACCGAAAATAATGCCGTCGCGTGTGCATCGTGTGTCAGGCGCGTGAAAAAAGACAGAGAAGAAGATACAGAAGAAACGAGGTTTGAAGAAAATGCCGCATTAAGTGTAAGCAATATCGAAAATTCTCCGCAAGAAGGATTAGATATAAAAAATATGGCCGCTTCGACGATGGGCTGCAGTAATTATTATATAAACAATGACGAAATTTATCTCAAGGACGATATCGATCTCTTGAAATGTACAGAAGAAAGTACGAAATACTCGTTCAGTGTCGCAAGCGGCGAAGAAGAATACAGTATAGAGGAATCGATTGCAGAAATAAAAGAGATGAATAAGATGATCTCGAATCTGTTGTGCGCGGATGACGAGGACCAACACGACTCGGCCGAAGATCGAATGGCGAATGTCTTATCTTCGAACACGAAGAACGACGATGTGGTGAGGAAAATTATCGACAGCTGTTCCGACATTTCCGTTCAACAATACTCACCGATCTGCGACAATACAAACATGGATCTAAGAAGATCGAGCAGCGATTATGTGATCAAGAAAAAAGGGGGTAAATTTTTTCCGCGTCGTCGCGTTGCTTCCGACACTTCCATCGCTAAGGAAGATATTTTAAAAACTATCGAGGAGGCGGAGAAAATACTGACTGACAACCCGTACGCTTTCACGAGTCACACAACGGAGAATTATGATGACAGTCAGTCGGTGGAAAGATCTACGAAAGAGATGACAAGTGAGGATGAACACGAAACAAAAACTGAAGAAGCGAATGATTTTATTGAGAATAAAGATGTTGCAATTTTAGATAGAAATGAAAAGACTCCTGTGTCGGAGCCCGACATTGTCGAAAGCAATTTGCAGAAATTAGCTGAGATTACGTGTTACAATCGACCCAGATCGCGCGTCGAGATCTACGAGACCCTGGAGAAGATAGCCGCGGAGAAGAGAAAAATAGAAGATCGAAAGAACGAGTCGCTGGAAACTCTGTCGAAAAAATTCGAAGAGATCGACAAGCTCGTCGCCGATCGTACCGACAATTCTCGCGCATCTGACGATCCGTGCGGATTGTTGTTTTCAGGCAACGCCGATTCGGACAGTCTCGATGAGTTTCAGGTTGATCCTGAAAATCTCGAGATTCCTCTGACGAAGTCCGAGATAACCGAGAATTTAAAAATCGAGGAATTAGAAGAGGAGCTCGCGAATGAGATAAAAGAGCACAACAAGCTGATGGATGAATACGAGAAAATTCTTACTACGGAGTTGGAAGAGCTTCAGGAAGAGACTTCGGAGAACGAATTAATGCGAGATGATAAAGACAAAGATGTCGATGAGGAAAGCAAAGATAAAGCTGAGGATGACAAACAAATGGATGAAGAACTTCCGAATGAAACGTCTGAAATGACGACTGATGTGACGGCAACTAATATCGATTCGGAATCAGACGATTCTGTTTTTGAGGAGTTGAAAAAATCAGAAAGAACGTACATCACGGGAAAGGTTTACGATTTCGATGAAAAAAGACATGGTGTTAGGTAAAGTATATATATACATATTATCTGACGTATTTTCTTATAATATGAAATTCATAAATAACAATGATTTTATAGAATGACAGAGGAGCTGATCAGGAAGCATTGCAAGGAGAAGAATCTTTATCACACTCCGTATCTGAACGACGTTCTGTACTTGCACTACAAAGGCATGCACGATAATAGATCTAATTAAACACACAACTCACGCGGATAACACAAATTATTCATCGAGTTTTTATAATACTTTCAGGATTTTCCTTCATCGAGAATCTCGAAAAATACACGGGTCTGAAGTGCTTGTGGCTAGAGAGCAACGGTATTCGCGAGATCGCCAACTTGGAAAACCAGAGCGAACTCAAGTGCCTTTACCTTCACCACAACCTCATCAGCAAGATCGAGAATCTCAACTACCAGACGAAGCTCGACACCCTGAATCTCTCGCACAACACGATACGCAAGATCGAGAATCTCGGTAACTCGAATCCCACGCGCGAGAGAGGTGTCTTTCGATGACCTTGACCTTGACGCGCTCAACTGCTTTTCAGACGGCCTCAAGTTCCTGACCAACTTGAACCTGTCGCACAACTATCTACAAGAAACCGCTGACATCGAGCATCTCCGTCTGCTGCACGCGCTCTCGATCTTGGACATTTCTCACAACAGGATCGACACCTGCGACGTCGTTGACGTAAGTCGATAATTACGCGCGATACGCGCAACATGAGGTTTTTATTAAAACGACTTTCCGCGCATTAAAACGTTGAATAACACACACACGTCACGAAGTTAAATAATTCTATTTAAAATTAAAAAAAACGAATTTTTTTGAAAATTTATTATACATGATTATTATTATTTATTTACAAGAAGAAGCTTTTTACGTGAAAAAGCGATTAAAAAAGTTGAATTCTTTAGATTTTGGGAGACATGAAATCGCTGCGCGTTCTGTGTCTAACCGGCAATCCGGTGCTGAAGGTGATAAAGATGTATCGCAAGACCATGATTCTGAAGTGCAAGGATCTCCAGTATCTGGACGATCGGCCCGTGTTTCCGCGCGATCGTGCCTGCGCCGAGGCCTGGTAAAAATTTATCGACAAAATTAATTAGCACAATTGAATATTTCATCTTTAATAAAAAGAAAAAAAAAACAATTATCTCTCCGGATCCCAGGTTGCGCGGTGGCGTGGACGAGGAGACGGCCGAAAGAAAACGATGGATCCAGGAGGAGCAGAAGAAAATCAACGACAGCGTAATGGGTGAGTAAACGATTCGACGGTTTCTCGAAATGGCCGCTCTTTTGGTCCCTTTGACTCCTTTCACCTGTTCTATGCACCCGATCTCTTTGTTTACTTGTCGACTGCCACGTCCGCCCTCGAAAGCCCTGATAAACAAAAGGAAGCTGTGCAAACCGGTCGGGACGTCCGAAAAGGAGGCGACGGATAAGAAGAAGGGAGAGAAGGAGAACAAGAAGAAGAAGGAGGATGAGGAGGAGGACGAAGAAGTCGCCGCGAAGTCAAGCGCGCGCACCGCAACGAGGAGCAGCGGACTGCTGGTAAGAACTAGTTTTGTCAAGGTCTGGTACAGAATTCGTGCTTCGAATAATATCATCATTTATCGGTCCCGTCGACTATTTGATCCAAAGAGAATTAGAAATAGAGCGGAGAACTCTCTCGCGTTTACACACATTTTACGGCACTCCGTGCCAAAAACATTGATCAATCAATCAATCAATCTTTGTTTCCCGTTTAATGAGCGATATCGACTTTCAGTATGAAAACGAGCGTTACATTTTCCAGAACGCAAGCTCAGATCAAAACGATATTTTTTCATTTTACATGCGGCGTTTGATGTGACGATACGCGTTGTCTGTTTTTCGAGCAATGACGAAAAATTAACTTGTGATTGGTTTGCTTACAATCTTACACGATTAAAATTTTGTTACGCGCAAAGACCGCAAAAACTCCTCACACTTTCCGATCTCCTGCACCCGCAAAGCTGGCCGCGGCGAACACGCTTAAGCTCGACCTGGAGGGGAAGAAAAAGTCTGGGGAGCGATCCTTCCTCGGTTTCTATGCCTCTTCGTCGTCCTCGTCGTCATCGTCGTCAAATGAGGAGCTCACGAGCGACGAAGAAAACGAGCGCGCGCCGCAAAAAAGCGGCGAGGAAAGTGACGGAAGGAGGCCAGTGGCGGAGGAAGAGAGAAAAGTCACCGACGGAAACAACGGGGAGATTCTGCTGCCCTGGAAAGCCGAGGTACGTGCGATCTTTATGTTCTTGTATCGAATGGATTTCAGATGAGACAAAAACTTGTTCACCCTATTCTTTGCGGCTAGGTTCGAGAAGAAACTCAATCGCGAAGACTGATCGAAGAAATATCGGAGTTCGCACAATGGTCTGCCGATGAAGCGGAGAGAAAATCGCGCGGGACACAAGTCTCGAATAGTTCTGAGAACGTGCAAGATCTAACCGGCGACTGTATCGTCGACGGGGAAATTGTCACTTTTGAAGATGAAAAAATGATAACGAACAGAGAAATAGACAAGAAAGAAATTGCAAAAAAATCGATTGATAGCGATAACATCAATGAAATAGGTGAGAGCAATTTATTTCTAATATATATAAGATATATTTAACACTGGATTAACCAGAGTTGAATAAACAAAAAGACGTTTAGAGCTACAAAGATGTTTAATATTTCACGCTTATTGTTTCTTTGTTGAAAATAAAAAACATTTCGTAACATTTTTTGCAAATAAATTGCAATTTGTGAAATCCGTTATTTTGACGAGTTCGATTGTTCTGATGTTAACACATTGCGCACGAGATAGAATAAGAGTTCTGGTCCGCAATGTGTCAATAACGCTTTCAGATATCGCACAGTTTTGAATGTAATCGTGAAAAAAAGAAATGTTATATGTTATCCGTAAAAATGGTCACTTTGACTTTACTCAGCGAATAAGAGAGTGTTTTTCGCAGATCGTAATCACGGGAAAACATTGTGCTCCGTATCGTGCGACACGTCGGATCTAAAACGGATGTTAGAAGAAGATCAAAAGCCGAAGAGCTATCAAAGAAAGAGTAAAGACTATTCGATTCGTTCTAATCTTAGCAGCATCCGCGAAGAAATGAAAGAGTTCTGCGACGGTATGGATAGGTTTGTTGACGAAAACAAAATAGTGTTCAAGAACGGCGAGGTGGAAGGATTCTGGAGCGAGAGAAAGACAGCAAACGAGAATCCGCAAGATGAATCCGTTGACGAAATCGAGAACCGAGAAACCGAGGACAAGGTTTCCGCGAGCGAAGAAGATAAGTTACGATGGTGGTGCGGTAAGGAAAGAAAACTGAAGATCAAGGAGATCTTGAGAAAACGAGAGGACGAGGCGAGAAAAAACAAGATGAAACTTGAAGACACGGAAGCGAGAAAAAATCCCGATCACTCTTCACCGGATGACAAAAATCAGACAGCCGATATCCCAAATAATATTCAAAGTGTCTGTGATTCAAAGACGGGAACGACTTCTTCGACGAATGCCCTTCAAGATTCAACGAAAACATATTCAGAAAAAGATGCGGCAAATGAGGAAAAGTCGAGAATCGACGTAGGAGTGGAAAAACTAAATACCTCTTCTATAGAAAATGTATTACCTGATCTCTCTCTCCTAGACAAGGAAAAAGCACCAAATGACATCTCTTCTCTGGAAGAAAAAATGCCAAATATCATCCTTCAAATTACCAACTCAACGGATTTTGACGAGCAATCCTCGAAGTGTGAAAATATCGTGGACGCGAACAACAAGTCTGTGAAAACTGAAACGTTGGAAGACAGATTCGCTAATCTTTCGCTTGAATCTCTGGAGGAAAGGAAAACCATCGACGAGTCGGACGACGATTCCTTTAGAACGGCAACGTCCGTTCAAGAAGACTCGCAAAGTTTAGACAACAATCAAGAATCATCAAGAAGTTCAAATACGCTTTATATGAAAGATAATTGCGGCACAGATTGTGGCTTAACTGATAACGAAAGTATTAACGATGTAGCAAACAGTCACAAGAAAATAGACGAAGAACACAATGGCGCAATTTGCGAGAACAAGAAGAGTATTGATAAAATGGAAAAATTTTCTGACAAACTAAAAACGTCAAATAGCGAGAGCAAATGCTCAAAACCCGAATCTAATATTCAAATAGATTTACTTGGTCGAGCGACAGATCGCTCGTCTCTAGAAAGAACGAGTCAGTCTTTCAAACTGACGGGAAAAAGAATCCGCGAGGCTGAAGATATCGAAGTCAGCAAAAAATCTTTCTTCGGCGAGGAAATTCATTCAGGAAAAAAACCAGAGCAGCGTAGACCTCGAAGCCAAATTTCCGAGAGATGTAGACAGCACGTGATAGAGGAGACGAGGAAATTCGTGAAGAAGACGTCGCCGTTGATCGACAAGTGCATAGCAAGTCTAATAGAAGAAAATTCCGATAAAAAATTGTGCCATAAATACGACCGAAGAAGTCTCGGAGAATTTCCGCCGTTTAACTTCGCGTCAAAAATAGATTTTAAGAAATCCGCAAGTGAAGAGCGAAGCACTATCTGTGATAAGTACAAAAACGAATCTACCAATGTAAAAAATTTATGTTCTCAAGGACAAGAGTTGATAGATTCCGTATCCGCTGCATCGATCAATAATCTTGGTAAGACTGCAGTAAACAATGGATACAATACATAATTTAATCCTAATCCTGTAAACTCTGACATTTATGTTTGACGCGATTTTTGGTTAAAACGTTGCAAAAAATCTGTAAAAATTTACGAGATTTTTATTCAACTTTCTTAATTAAGAAAATAACATTAGTTTTGATTTTTTTTATTTTTCAGAAATCCCAGCACTAAGTAGTTTTTAAGATATTTCATCATCATCAAGTCATTTTAAAACAAGGGGAGTTTACAAGATTAGCGTTAAACTTACAAAACAAATAAATACAGTTTTAGTAAAAACAATCAATCAATCTGTTCTAGATATTCGATCGCTTGCCAATCTCTTTCGTAAATCCGAGAATACCTCTAAGCCGAACTCATCGGTTGAAAATGCCGTATCTCATTACAAAGAGTTTTGCGATTATTTGCACGAGTTAGAAAGCAAAAAGAAATTATTAATCAGCCCAGGTTTCGCAACGGCCAATCAAGAATCAAAGGAGTTACTTGACAATAAATCGTCACAGGAAGAATGTTCGATAAAAAAGTCAGTCAAACCACTGATCGAAGTGATTTCTGAGAGTTCTGCAACTTCCGAGGATAGCGAACAAACTTTGAAGCAACAAGATATCAAAGAAAACTTGCACGATCGTCAAAATGCTATTGATTGTCATCAGAAAGATGTTAGTATACATACCGTTATTTAATCTATATGTGTATATTTTTTTTAGGTTGTCTTCAAGAGATTTGACGAGACGTCTGAGACTTCCGGAAATCCTGAAAAGCACGTTAATCAAGAAATCAGAATTGATTCGAAAGAGGAAACGAAGGTCGGAATGTTTTCAACGTCGTGTACATCAGACAACGCAGATTGTAAAGAGTGTGCATTAGAAAAGAAGAAAAGTGTAATTACCACGATGAAAAAAAGTATAGAAATGCATGTGGCGCAGAAGAATTAGAATGAATAAAAAAGTTTCAATTTGTTGTGTTCACAAATAAAACAAATGAGTCATATTATTGGTTAATATTATAATATAAATATATATATGTATTTAAACATAATATAAAACTATCAAAAAACGCGAATAGAGCATAAAATGTTTGTTAGTTTAAGTTCGTAGGAACATGTGCGTTCTCCTGTTTTTTTTCTTCCTGTTCTCCGTTAGAAATAAATCTGTTACCTTTCGTAAAAAAAAAAAAAAAAAACCTGATTTGACCACTTAAATTTATCCAGTTTCGCAATTTTTTGACGAAAGAAACGACAGGTGGCGAAACAGACCGACCTTCTACTACATACACTTTATTTTTTGTGTCCACACTCACATCAATTATATTATAATAATAATAATAATTATAATAATCATAATAATGACAATGGCTGATGATGTCGATAAGAGTCGTAATTAACAATAGCAATAATAATTAATCCGTAATAATATGCGCGTAATGAGATAATCGGTTCGCACGCGAAAGAAACGATAGTCTATAGCGCGTTTTGGAAACTTCTCTTCACCGCGTCTCTCCGTCTCTCTTTAATATAATCAGCCTGCGGTGTCTCCGGACACAGACACATTTCCAGATGGCTTATTTCTCGCAGAAGCTACCACACATCTTTTCCATACTTTGGCGAAAAACTCTTGATATTATAATATATTTTATAAAGATCGAGATTATGTTTAACGATTATATCACCATGTTGTATACAACGACATTGTTTTCCCTTTCGTCCACCTTTCTCCATAGCGCTTTCCGTCTCTTCTTTTCGCGTTTCTCGTTTTTAATTATAATTTATGGCGTTTTTATCGTATAAGTAATCGATACATACGAACGTAGCACATATCTTTTCTCGTTTCAAACGAACGTACATCATTATACATCCCTTATAGAATCGTTTTACATAGTAATAGTAATTTATAAATATGCGATGAATATCACGAATATCTTGCTTCTCCGCACAGGCACGCAGAAATCAAATTTGAGTAGATATCTTATTTCTTCTCTTAGTTTTTTGTGTTGATTTTCTTTTTTTTTTTTTTTTTTTTTTTTTGCTCGCTCATTCACTCATTCACTTTCTCTTTCTTCTTCTCGCTCGTTTGCTCCCTAATTAATGAGATTTCTGTCTTTACAAACGCACCGAGCATCGATTAAAGAGAACGATCGACGATCGCAAATGAGAGAGAGAGAAAAAGAGAGAGAGGGAAAAAGAGAGAGAAAGAGAGAGAGGGAAAGAGAGAGAGAAAGAGATATTCAAGAGGAAATCGCGCGACGATAAAAGATACATTTCTTTTCATGAATATGTAATTTCCGTAGCGTCCGTCGATCGGCACTTCATCGACATCCTGTACGTCACTTTGGGTGTCTCCTTGTTTTATAATTTAATGCGATCATAGTTTGTATAGTTTGTTATCGTTTGCTGTGATGATTATTACATACGCGTTACAACCTTACGAGCTACGGCTTAACACAGTATATCTTACGTGCTACTTTTTTTTTTTTTTTTATTCTCAAAAACTGGAAAGCAGATCCTTTACTTGCAGTTTCTCTTTGTTTCTTATCGTAGAGTCGCATCGGCTCTGTACGTATAGATTTCGTCGATATATCAAAATCGAGCAGCGTCTTCGTGAGAAGAAATGCTCCTCGTAATTATTTATCTTGGTTTTTTTGGTTTTTTTGGTTTTTTTTTTTTTTTTTTTTTTTTTACTCTAATTTGCAATCACGAAGCAGAAGTAACAGAACTTTTGTCACTTGTCACACTTCCTTTTTCTTTTTTTTTTTTTTTGTTTTTTTGTTCTTTTGCACCTCGGTTTTTCTTATAAGAGATTTATTATTTAATCGCTTTGACACTGAAAAATGCGTCAGTCTTTTTTTTTTACTGTGTTGCGCAACAAGAATAAATCCTTTTATTTATTTTTTATTTTTTATTTTTTTTTTGTTTCTCGCCGTTCCTTTCTTCGTTACTTTTTGTTCCCAGTTCGGACGAAATCTCGTCGTTAAGTTAACATTTAATGTGATGCGTCTTCATTTATTTCTTAAAACAGCGTAATTGATAAGCGTTTTTATGTAGATAAAGTTCTTGTCATAATCTTTGTACTTCGATAATTGTTTCGTAATTAAGATTGTCATACAACATATCTTCGCGAATCGTTAAGAGATGAGAAATAAATGTTTGAATCAAAGCAATTCCCGTCTTTATATCCGTACGAAAGAGATCCGTACGTATAAACAAAATTTTGATTTTACAATGTATACTCTATCGCATAAATGTGTGTGTAACGTTAATTTATACATAACATTAGAAACTTGTTCTAACACATCTAGATTTTATCTCAAAACGGGTTTTTATACACTGATGCGCGCGCGCACGCTTTACGCCGATCTCTATATCGTTCTGGTTATGTAAGAAGCGTGAAAAACTTACACACACATACACACAGCGCATTAAAATATACGTGATTTGCTATAATTCCCCGTTTTTCTCCTTCATGATTGCAGATCGAACGTACCAGACCTTCGTTAGCACTTCTACTAAGAGTTTATTACAATAAAATCACGTGAAAATCGTTAGACGATTTAAGGCGCGGCCAAACAAAAACGATTTTCTCTTACAGAATCATAAATGTCGATGACGAAGTTCGTAAAAATGCCTTTCTCTTACTAGACTTCGGCCTTTTTTCAGTAGAATCGCGTATATATATATATCAATGAAAAACGTCATGAAGAAATCGAAAATTTACGCTATCGTTATTTATATATACGTGAAGTAACAAAAGCTCGTGACTTGAGTTCGCGATCCCGCTCAGGACTCGTTTCGTGCAATCTCTTTCTTAGATATATTTACGTATGTATTTCTCTTTTTTCTGTGTTTAAAAAAACTCGCCGATAACTATATAACGACTTATAAAGTACGACATTAAAATCGAAAGTTCTATTATTATCGAACACTATACAAACACTCTGTTTAAAGGTCGTTCTACATTAAACGCGTGCAGTCGATCGCAAGCACCGCGAAATCGTCGAAATCGCGGGTTTGTCAAAATTTGTTCGTCTCTGCGATCTTGCGATAGTCAATAAGAGCGTTGAGATCTCCACTTTCATCGCGAAATATTACTTTTACACTCGCGGACCGTCATGGATGTCAAAAAAAAATCATTTGCTTCGCTGCTCTTTGCTGATTGACTTGTAACTTGCGACCAAATGTAGACGCTCAAATCGCATCGAATTCTTGCGACAATACAGAACACGTGTGTGACTGACAAACACTGCGATCAATGTAGAACAACTTTAATAACGCTTCGCCGCCCGTGACGTTCGTGCTTGCGATCCACAATTTTACTGGATGTTTCATAAGTTCATTATTCATCATGAAAAAATGTATATATTTAACGAGACGTAGGATAGCAATTAAATTATTTGATTAACACGTAATATAATTGCGATTTCGACAAAAACAGTTTTCAATTCTTGCAAGTTTTCCGTGCGTCGCGAATGCGCGCTCCAATTGTTTCCGTCGAAACGCATTCGAATGTTTTCTCTCTCTCGTTTGTATTTCAATTTTCGCTCTCGATAATTCTCAAAAATGCACAGAGAAAAAATGCACGCAGAAGACAGAGAGCCGAGCACTTCTCACGTACTGCAGTCTCGTTCACGCACCTATTACAAATCACATAGTTTCGCGAAATGAAGTGAATGATGGCAATGATGGATCGCGTACCTCCGCACGATTTTTATCGTGTGTGTGTGTCATTCTGGAAAATCGTGCAACGGGGGCATCGGATAAATTATAATGATAAGACAGATGACAATATATATCGATATCTAAGTGTTCGTCTCCGTAACTTTAATTTACGTCGAATAGCCTCTATACATGTATCACGCGCTGTTTTTTTTTTCTTTTTTTTTTTCTACAATCCCGATGATGTGTGACGAGAATGAATGAACGCGGGCAGATGATCTTTTGGTGCTTGAAAGAATCATTTCCGCGATATATTTTTCGCGTGAACTTAGCGGAATGTTTCAGACACATTTGACGATGTTTCCGATTAAATTTTCCAGAGTGAAAATTTGTGGATGTAAACAGATTTCTCTCTGTATTCGAAACACATTTCCAAGTGTATGAATTGCGGAATGACTCAATACAGACGAAGAAAATTCTTTAAATGCGGCTTCATTGACACTCGCGCGCATACGTCGCGATTATCCGTCGCTACAACTGATCCACAGGTGATTTGCCTTTCTCTCTTTCGTACTTCTTGTGTGCGATTCTTCAACTTTCAATCTCTCTTTCGAAACAATTCTTCCTAACATCATGCAAATAACAATGAATTTCGCAGAAGGAAAATCCACGAGGCTCACGCACACACGCGTGCACGCGCATACACACACACACATACACACAAAAAATAACTATATTATTAAAAACACAATTAGTAATTTGATTAGATTGGTGCTTGTTCACAACAAACGAAATTTAACGAAAGACAGAAATCAAACTTTCGTCGAAAGTTTATTGCCTCGTGGAAACGACCTCTGTACGACAAAATGACTATATAGGCGAATGACCTAGGCTAACCGTCAATAGTGATTAATTATCATTATTTATATATATATATATATTTTTACGTATATATATATCTTTTTTATATATAAAAAAGTGATGAAATATTTTTAACTATCTACCATTTAACAGTGAAATCGTATGTTTTTTCTGATTTTCAGTTTGCTGAGTGAATGTACACCTTTTTTTTTTCCCCGAGTAACGTTCTCTCACCGATACCTCGCACTCGATCTTCATCGATGCACTTTTCACTCCACGTCTACTTGCGCGTCTCATTTGTAAACTTTTTAACACAGATCTTTGTTGTATGTTGCATTTTGCGTACAATGCACATGTACTACATATTTTAATTTATTCTTATTCTTAATTTCACATGCTTTACTACTTTAAGGAGGCAGTTATTTATTGATGTTATTTCCTCATCTTACGCAATCCTATTTCCCCGGCGTAAAGCAAGTCATCAAAGTGTTGTCGGCACATTCTTCGTGTTTGTTTTCGTTTTCTCCATTCTTCTCTTCTTTCTTTTCACGTTCTTTCTTATTATACGTGTGCGCGTCTCATAACGACGATTATTTTATTCCACAATTGAAATAGAACCCAACACACCATGATCTCTCGTGGACCGCTTATCGGGGACATTGCGAAACGAACGATGACGTATATTCGGTGTAAAATAAATACGTACGAAATTAAAATGTAAAGAAGATATCGAAGAAGGATAGTGTGACAACGTAAAATATGCGAAACGAGTTGTTCACAATGGGAGGAAACAGAAAGCGAAGAAGCGGTAAAAATAATAAACGAAGAAACGCCACGTTTGATTTCTTTTGCAAGTACTTTTATTCAGTTTGTATTCTTAAAGATTCAAAAGAGAGGAAGAAAAAGTCTGATTTCATCAAAGTTTGTGGTTTTTTTTTTCGCTGTTAAGTTCTCCTCCTGCGTCACAATTAATCTAAACGATATCTGCGATACTTTAACAGAAGCAAACTCAAAAAGTTCAGATTAGCTCTCACAATCTTGTCCGCTCGAACAAGGAAATGTTACAAAAAAAGAAAAAAAAAAAAAAAAAAAAAAAAAAAAAAAAAAAAAAAAAAAAAAGGTTTAACCTGCGGTTTATTTTGTTTTACTGCGCGCGTGCCGTTATAATGACTAGAGGCGTAATATAGAACTTGTTAATTTTGCGTTACTCAACGCGCGACAGAACTACATTTTGTATTCTTTTTTTTTTTGTTTTGTCATATCAAGGGTAAGAAATTGTATTGCTTCAAGGTACAAAAAGGAGATGGAACTTCTTCGAGGAAGTTACGGGATCGCGAAATGCAAAAAACACAGATCTATTTCCATATTATTCTGCTTATTAAAAGTCTCTCCTCTTTCTTTTGTATAGTTTGTTTTTTTTTTCTCCTATAAGATCATTTCTCTTCGCAGTACTTCAAAATTTCGAAGAAAAGACTGGTTCTGTATTCTCTCGCTCATATATGTGACATATGACATCCGGTCTCGAATCGAACTTCGGAAGAATTCTCTTAATTATACGAAAAATATCGAAAGAAACAAAAAAACTATCTTTGTTTTGACGGAGGAAGGTCTTTTGTCGGTTTTATATCTTAGAAAGCATTACTTAAAGCGAGATTAGTTCAAACGTCATAGTGTATGTGTGTGTATATATATGTGTGTATATATATGTGTGTGTGTGTGTGTGTGTATAAAAAAAACAGAATTGATTTAAACGTTCTAAATTTGCAACATTTCTCAAAGATCCTCTCGGAGATCTCACTTGTACTCTCGCTTGCTTTGTAACCGAATTGTACATACTTTTTGTTCAGATGAAAAAATTTTTTCAATAAGTCGCCTTCCGGAATCCACGCTTTTAAACTTTCAGAGTTTTCCCCACGTTCAACAGTACAATTCAACAGCTATCTGTAATGTAAATAATTTCTAAAAATGTACGCAACGACTTTTCATATGATATTTACATTACGTGTTTATGTGTAATCAGAACTAAAAATCGCCGAAGCGAATGCTTGTAGCAAATTTAGATATTTAATTCCTCTCGAATTTTAAAAGTGAAAAGTAACGAGAGATAATATGCTTACCTAAATCTTATTTATATAAATGTATAAAATTCCTAACATAAAAAAAAGAGAAATTAGAGGAACATGGTAGGTAACGTAGTTGCCGGAAGGCGATTGGACCATAATCCTGCGATACTGAAGAACCATCAATCTTAGGTACTTATATATTAAACATTAATAATTATATATAAATTACAATCATATTATAATATTATTAATATTATACTCATTATCATTAATATTATTATTTTAAATGCATACACAGTATCAACATCTATTTCTGACAAAAAAAAAGGACAGTACAGACAGAAGGGATGAGGATGGAGAGGGAGGAAGGAGAGGAAAGATAAAATAATACGGAAAAGAGGATACAAAATGGAGCTTAAAAGTTATCGAGAAAGTACAAATACTTACAAATGTATGAAAGAGGCAAATGACAAATAAAACGCGATGAAGGAAGAGAAGATATTAAAAAAAAAAAAAAAACAAACAAACAAAAAATGACAAAAGGGGAAGAAAGAGAGTTTGGTCTGGCGGCCCTTTCTTCAGCCCGTGATTCTTTGGGTCCTATTTCAAAGGAACTTCCAGCACGACTCTTTCGATCAAGTACGCGCCTGTTTCATGCACGAGGATTAATTGGTGCTGAATCAATAGGGAAGAGATACGGGACTTCGCAGTCGCACAGACTGATTCTTCTTCTCCTTCTCGCCGTCGTATCATAATTAGAAGTAATTGTAGAGAAGGCGGGAGAAAGGTTAGGAATATAGACACTATGAACTAAAATGATTACACATTTCGGGATAACATAATACGTCAACGTTCTAAACTGTCTCATTACGTATTATTTACTGAAGAAGCGACCGGATATTCAGCATCCACTGCTTCATCCTCGCGTTTCACATCTTGTTTTTTTCTTTTTCTTTTTTGATTGGCAATGGGCCGCGCGCTTCTCGTTCACGTTTTCACGCTCTCACTATTTTCGTTCACTCTTTTTCACAACACGCTCAGTCGTACTCGCACTCGCAAAAAAAAAAAAATAAAAAAAAAAACGCAGGCGCAAGGCGGCCTATGGCAGAGGTCTATACAAAATAAATAACAATACATCTACGAAATTAACCGAGGAAATCGCGGTAGTACTTAGCAATATTAATAAACGATGTGACATATTATCGTGGTAAGAAAAGTGATCATCTCATCTTCCTCTTTTCTATTCCGCTCAGCCGCTTAGTGCTTATGTGTGCGATTCCGATGTGTCTCGAGGTTGCTAGTGAATCCGGATTTTGCCTTTCTTTTATATATCCGTCCAATTGCCTTCGTGTGCAGGTGTATGCAATTCACGTCGTGAATTTTTATTAATGCACGTGTGCGTTTAGTGTGCGTCGTGTGACTTGACGAACGCATCATTGAATGTTTGGTTGTTCGTCTTCTTTTTTCGCATTTTGACGTTACGGTTGCGTATCGCATCCCACTTGATATCTCATCTCGTGCATAGGAAAAGTACCCAATCGTCTCGGCAGTGAACGCGGTAAACATTTAAAATCTCTACGAAAAAAGTGCCACATGTTCTACATTCTTCCATCTCGTCGCGCACTTCTTTCCAATCCAGCTCGAGCCAATTTATCCTAAAAGCGTTGATATTCGTGATCTGTATAACCGACTTTACCGCGTCGCCAAGTCAAGTCGATGCGCCTGCTGCGTAAGTCTTTTGTACCACCACAACCTAACATGTTCTTGAAATCGTCGCTGTTGCTGTTGTTAAGCTGGTACTCAAAGTTTTTTATCAGCGTTAACTCCGGCGACAGGTTGTTGGTTAACGTTGAGGCTGCTGGCACGCCGACTTGCTCGGTGGTCAGATGATGGTACTTAATTTTTATAGTATACCTGGCTGGTTGACAGGTTTTTTGTATGAAAGAACTACGTGGAGCCCCAAGTTAGTTCCATATTCGTAGGAAGGAATCCCACGAACCTGTGGCTACTGCCATACCATCCTCCGTAACACCGAGACACGATACGCGATTATCGTGTCCAGCGAGAATTCCTATAAAATAGAAATACAAAACATTTGTTAATGAAACAAACAGCCTGTAAACAGCGTCATTTGCATTGAAGTTGTCGCGAAATTAGAAAATTAATCATTGAGAGAAGGACCTCGGATGAAATCTCTCTTCTCTCTCTTCATGGAGACCATTGTTTCACAGATTGTAGCTGATTAACCTACCTGCTCGTTCTGTTTTCATCGAGTCCCATACGTTACAATTAAAATCATCATAGCCAGCCAATAATAATCTGCCGCTCTTGCTAAAGGCGACACTGGTTATTCCGCAAATAATATTGTCATGACTGTACATTGCCAGTTCTTGATCCGCTCTTATATCAAACAACCTGCATGTAGCGTCATCCGAACCTGTTGCGAATGCATAACCGTTCGGGAAGAACTGTAAGTAATATGTTTCAAATTGTCAAATATAAACTTCGAAAACGCAGCGGCACTATATAAAAAGAAGTTTTTATTTGTTAGCAACATCTCACCGTTACAGCGTTTATGTCACTTTCGTGGCCCGGGAAAGTTTGCTTGCAACATCCCTCGCGAATATCCCACAGCTTCGCGCTTGCGTCGCACGCACCAGATACAAAAGTGCGTGAGTCGGGCGCCAGTGATAAGGACATTACGTCTCCGCTGTGCCCAAGAAATGACGTGCACTGCTGACCGGTCTCAATGTCCCACAGAGCGCTGAGTGAAAACAATTTAGCGTTCTTTTATTTTGCGCCACGTAGATAATCTTCAGAACTGAGGAATCTTCAAGATTTTCTTGGAGAAAGGAAATGTTTCTTTCTTTTTAAAAAAAAAAAGATTTCGGGAAAAGGAATGAAATACTTTGCAAATATACATTAATTTTGCATTCTTTTTATCTATGTAAGACATACATAAAAAAATTGTCTTACATTCACACATATATCTTTATTCTGTTTTTATTTACATAAAAATAAAATCTATTATGATCAACGTATCTATGCATATATAAATATCTATACAACCTAACCTATGCATATATAAATATCTATACTTACCATGACATGTCACCGGAGCTAGTGACAATTTGGTTATCATCATAGAACCGACAGCAAGACAAGTAGCCTGTATGTCCTGGCAGTTCTCTGCTCACCCGTACGTTTCCTTCTCTAGTTTTAAGACTATAAATAGAACAGATATTGTCCAGCCCTCCGCATGCCACGTAGCTACCCGAAGGTGCATACGCACATGTCATTACCCATGAAGATCGCAGTGGAATAGCGTGAACCTTATTGGTCGTATAACTGTCCCAAACGATTAATTTACCGTCTTGGGAAGCAGAAACAAGGTTCCTATGTGAGTAGAACAAAACACAAGTTGACAAACAAAGCTCGTTGCAGAAATGTAGGAAACTTCTCTTGTCTTTCAGTAATCCTCAAAGTTTAGAACTTTATAATGCAAAACTATATATGATCTAATAATATGTGCAAATTCTATATCTTTTTTTGCTTTCTTGAATTCTTCCATTACCAAATTTTTGACAAACTTTAATTAATACTTAAAAAGTCAACATCTTCAGACTTTATGGTTTTTATCCAATCATAATATCTTTAACATTATACCTAGAATCGCTACCCCAGTGCATGGCATAAATTTTTGCCAGGTGTCCACGCAATGTTCTTCTTGTACGCATTTGTATTCTCCCAATTGGCTCCATGGTTGCCGTGGCCTGAGCCAGAGTAGTGTCGCATGCTGCCTTCCGCGCATCCTATGAGATCATATACAAATTTGTATCATTGGAATTAAAAACCTGTATTTTCATTAACTAAGATTTGTAGAAGAACTGTATTTTCAACTGTATTTAATAAATAATCTGCAATATCACGAGACAAACGTTATTTTTGTTATGCGATTATTCATTAATCACGTAAAATGTGATGAAAAATCTTATTTACACTTTTATGTGTACTTCAATAATAAATCCAGTTTTAAAAGATTTTCAGACATTCTTCAGTCGGAAAATTTCAGTAGAGAATGTGTGTCGCAAATTTAACACATTTCTTAATGAATTAAACGTCATGCTCGTGTACGTGCCATTTCAGCTCCGTATACATGTTTTTCACATGACAAGTTCAGCACTAAAAGGTAAACAGCGTATACAGTACATGACTGAAATAATGTTAGAAGTTTCCATAAGTTGTAAGAAATTAAAAAACCTGAGTTACGTGATGGAGAAAAGGATTGCAATAAACAAGTGATTTAGTAAATCGTGTTCGCGTGTCTTTAGTTTGATGTTGTCATAATTTTACCTTTTCCAGTTGACCTTTATACAATCATAAAGTACAAGTTGACCTTTAGACAATCATAAAAGTGTCTAAAGTAATTTAATAGTAGTACATATTAAATATATAAACGCTCCATCTTCACGATACTAAATATGTAATTGAGATAATCATTGAATAAATCATTAAATCGTTAGATTATATTCACACATAATTTGTTTGTTGTAAATCAATTTATCGTACATTTTACATCACATCGGTAATTATAATATACTGCGATAATGATAAATAATATTATAACTAAATTTATATTAAAAATCGACAAACTAATGTAAAAACTAATTGTTAAATCATTTAATTAAAATATATCAAATCATTTAATTAAGATATCAGTAGTCTAAATAAAATATGTCTAATAAAATATCTAATTATCTACATAAAATTATTATTACATATACTTCAATAAAATACTTTATTATTTATATAATATGCTTTAATATATATGTATGTGTATATATATCTGATTTTGCAATATGAAACAGTTTGTTTACTAAATAATAGTGCAAAAAGAACTGCTTAAGTTTTAAATAATGATGATCAAACGAGACGAACTATTCTTTTTAATGTAAGCACATATTTTCGCGCAATAATGTGCAAGCGTGTGCGTTTCATATCCACATAAGAAGGAAGAGGAAAGAGAGTACAGAAAAGAAACAACGCGACGAATATATTGAGAAAAAAAAATAAGACATAAAATGAGCGAGAGAGGGATGGTGGTATATTGATCAGAGAAGCGACGTTTATGCCGCGCCCTACCACCACTATACTCTACCACTCTACTACACTCTACCACCACTAGGTTGGCTCCATATCCTCACAACTATACGGAAAGTCCATTCGCCATACACGAGGATCTTCCGTCAATTGAAATTTACGATATCCGCATCAGCGCGTGAGAGAGAAAGAAGAATGAAGAAATCCAGCAAAACATTACAAAAATTGCACAAGTCTGACACAAGAGAAAATCCGATCTGTTTGATTAGATATAAAAATTTGTTCTATCAAATATTATTAATAAAATTTTCAACTTGCGATAGATTTATCTCGTGTTCGTATTATGTATGTGCGCAGATTTAAAGAATTTTATTTCATTTTAGAATGTATAATTAAAGATATTATTATTGTTATACAATAAAATAAAATACTCTAGTTGTGCGTAATTCTTTCTATAACATCATACCATTCGAAGTCAGAATATATTTATATATTCAGAATATATTATACCGCAGAAGTAAATATTTTAAAGTATTTGCTTCTATAATTTTTCACGTCGCACAAATTAGACCAGAGAAAAATAATCTCAAAACAAAAAAACTTACTCGGATCGCATTTTTCAAGGTTTCTGCCTCCTGACGAAGGCTCTCCAACTCGTTCATGTTGCTGTTTGATTGGTAACGTGTGAGACCTTATGAGCGCCCGTTATCACTGCTGATAGTTCGTGACGGGCGCTCCCAACTTATGCACTTTCGTAATGTAGAAAGCAAACGAAGAGGTAGATGTAGATGCCGGAATTACTATTAGTCCCTCCCGACTCACTTCCTCGTTTCTTGTTTTTGTTACTTCCTTTTCTATAGCTATCACAGGAACTAGAACCTGTCCACACCTGAGTTTACTGTCCCACACGCCAGCTTTTACACTTCCCGTTGCCACTCCTGGAACAGAAAATATCAAGTCGATTTATTACATCTAATAGACACTGATGATAATTTCAATCATGTTCACGTTGTCTTGTATTTTTACCTTTTATATTTTTATGTCAAGATGAAGACTCGACGTAGCGTTTGAGAAAAGAATTCTGCATAACATTATCAAAACATTTGAAAGTCTAAGTCTTAAATATAAATAATATCTTATAAAAATATAAACAGTAGTCTAATATATTGTTGTATTCTTTTATATTATATTCTCTGGGAAACAAAATCTGAATATTATATTGTATTGAATAAATTTGTGAGACAATTTTTAAAAAGCGTTAGTCGAAAAATTGTAAAAATAATTGAAATTTATTTCCTCTTTTTATTGAATCCTTTGCATAATTTTTTCTGTTTCAGTCTTTCGTAAAGAAATAAAATAAATTAGGTTTTTAATTTTTTGTCTGTCGTATATGATATCACACATGATACCACAAGTATCAAAGAGCACGCGCGCGTGAATTGCGATTCAAAAAAAAACCGGATAAGACAGACAGCTTACTAAAAACAAACCTTATTCAAACATTGCTCGTGTGGTTTCTTAATGACCACAATATATAAACTCGTCTTTGGTCGCAGATAACTTTGCGCAGTTTCGCAAATATCTACATATATAGCGTCGAGAAAAAAGTATAAAACACGTCAAACAACACAAAAAAGTCATTACTAGATTTGTACTGTGATAGTTATTTGTATTCTGATAAATTGGAATCTCCAAAATAAAGTTGTTGTATTGTTGTTTGTATGGTTTGCTGGCTTGTTAATTGGCATGTGTGCCGCTTTCGAGAATAACGTGCCAGTAAAAATAAATAGTTATTTCCAGACGCACAGTAATTCACATATCGCATATTAAAAAAAAAAAACCTGCTCTATTTCAACGATCGAGAAGAGAACAGCGTAGATGAATTGAATTACAATTTTTGCACTGACCGTTGCAAAACATTGTTGTTTCTTTTTTTTTTAACTAGATATAAGGTAAAATAAATAAAAAATTTAATTGATAAAATATATATGTTATTGCTGAAAAATCTTCGCACTTGCGTTAAATACGAATAAAACATTCGTGTTCGAGGCTTTTACTTAAAATATCATTCTGCGCTAATGGAAGAACGTCTCTCTTATCACACACACACACAGATGTGCAAAGAAAAATAAAATATAATTATCATCTCGCTAAAAATATTTTGGCTGTATCGCGCGCAGATATTTTTATCACGGCCTCTCTTTTCTTCCAAGCTCTCGCGATTCGAGATTCGACTTCTCGTTAGTACATAGACAATGATTGACACCGATATAATTGCTTGTTATTGCACTACAACATCGATATACAAAAAAAAATCAATAATAAACTGAAAAAAATACTGACACGTTTTCACTTTCTTTGTAAGTTACCGACTTTCGTCGAAAATCTTTCTATTATTCGTCGAAAACAAGTAATATTGTTTCGGCAAATTGGTTTCTCATCTATTTTGGTTTCAACAGTTTTTATCAATATGTAAAAACTTCGAGTGACATTATTTTATTCCATATCGTTCTAAAAGTAATCCTATTCAAATACGACTCAAGCAAGATGCAATGTTCGTTTTAGAATGTTCATCGGAGCAGACAGAAATACAAAACACGTAATTGTGAAAAATCAATTGATCTCCGCGTGAAATAAAATAATCGAAATACTGATTGATTATTCTTATTCTAATTAACTGCGCTCTATGTTGGTTTTAAATGCATAAATCAATTGAAGTAATGAGTTTAGCGATGTCACACAAACTATAAGGTTTTTTTTCTCTCTCGAAAGCGAGACAAATATTCTCGAGTATATGATTTATGAGTTTCTCCTGTTGTGCCGTGCAAACGATGGTCGATCACGTTCGAAAAATCACAAAACACGGCACACATGAATAATTCGCGATGCGTCCTTCACCTCCGCGAGATATCTCGCGACCCGGGAAAACCGGGAGGGATGTCGATTCAACGCGAAGTGTGTTCTCATTTTCCGGAGAGAGCCGGTGAGAGAACCAAGTTCGGCGCTTGCGCAAACGTGGAACCGGAAAATATCAGCTTTTTCTAACTGATAGAATAGAATGTATGACGTGAATTAATTTTGATCCGCTCATATTAATTCAAATGTGCGGAATGAAAATTCTATATTAATGATATTATATGCATGAGCTCTTCAGAAAATAATTTAACCGTGAGAATATACGAAGAGAAATTCTAGCAAATTGTTCACGAGAGAACGAACGAATGACTTGTGGAAAATTATTTTTTACATTGTCAGTTCTTTCTATGAATAGAAAAAAATAGATGGTAAATCAGAGAAAGTGGCGTTCCACGACTTTTCCTCCTATTTAAATTAACATGCAGTAGTCGAAAAAGAAAAGAGTAACGTGACTTGATGATCAGAAGAATCAACAAATATGAAAACGATTCGTGTAACACGAGAAAGAAATGATGTGGGATGACAAGGTGACTCAAAGACAGAATTTTATTATTAAAGTCGTATCGCCAGACGCGAGAATGTTATCAATGAATAATTGATAATCACCGCCGTACGGTGGAGTTTCAGAAACAAAAACGTCGGTTAATCTCGGAACTTTCGTGCATTATTGATAATGAGAAAGGGTGCTATTGACAACGAGCGAGAAACGCGGACGATGTCACGTAGTATCGCTCTTCCGCTTTTTCCCATCGACGGACGCCATTGTCTCGGCTTTAACTAATGGCGAGAGAGCAACGAGAATCTCGCCGCGGCTTCGATCGGCGAGAAGGGAAAAAAAGAGGCGACGATGTCCTCGCCTACGAAGACATCGGAGCGGAAAGATGGTGGTTTACACGCATCGATGGAACTCACTTGGTCCGTCCCACCGTCACCGCCACTGCTGTCAGAGGAGCGTCATCGAGCCCAAGACGACATAACCTCTTCTATTCGTGAAAGAGCCACCACCACCGTCACCACTGCCGTCGTCGCTACCACCGGGTCGAAGCGGACGTGCAGTCCCGTCAGAAGCGCTGTTGCTCGTCACCGCCAGGTTGCGCCCGTCAACACGCAATTCTCTTTCGAGGAAAACTCGAATTTTCTCCTCGAGAATGATTGAAAAAAAAAAAGCACTGAACTTTATAGATAAAACGGATGTTCTCAGCGCTGCTGCAAGTTAACTGAAGGAACTAGTCCACGATTCCCGTTCTATTTCCAGTCAAGTCGCGATTTCTCGTACATTTTCCGATACCTTCTCTGCGCTATCCACAGAGAAGTTACTGGTCATACATCACAGAAATCTCCCGGGAACACGATCGGAGATGTGCGAGACGAATCGATGAACGTCGTTGTGCGACTCGCCCCACTCGTGTCGCGCTCTTTTTTTTTCCCTCTCTTTCTCTATCCGTGCACCCTTTGCGTGTTCGACTCGCTTTCTCGCTCCGACGTCCGACTCGCTTCGCACTCGATCTCGTTTCGTTTGACGCGACACGAGTAGCACGCGATTACACGGGATGCGGGAGACCAACGCGAGTCGACCAGTCGCGGAGACCGACGTCAGGAACGAGAAGGAGCCGAGGGAACGACGACCGACACGCGTTTCGCACTCGTTCTGCTCGCGGGAGAGACGTCTCGACGATCTCGAACCACACCCAAGGAAGGACGTGGTTTCACGAGAAGGCCGGCCGGGAGAACGGGAGAGACCGAAAGGTGGGAGAGACGACGCTGGCGCCACGGCGCCCGCGTACCGACCGTCTGCGACCCCTTTCCCTTCTATCCCCCAACGTCGAGAGAACGCCGTCATCGTTGCCGACGACGACAGGTTGCTGCTCGAGCTGCAGTTGCTGATGCCGGCAAATGCAGCAGCCAGTAACCCGTAGGATCATTCACATCCAACGTGTCGTCTCTCAGTTATTACCGGCATGCGTAACAATCAATCAGAAAACAGCAGATAATATATTATCAGGCACAAAATTCTCTCGACTGATATGCAGTTCAAAAGAATAACAAAAGCTCGAAGAAAGTAGATGATAAAGCGAGCGTGCGTGCGTGCGTGCGTACGCGCGCGCGCGCGTGTGTGTGTGTGTGTACGCGCCAAAGGATATATCTGATAATAATATTGATGACGATAAACAAGATTTGGTGTCGCGTGTTGGTGATTAATAATGCGATAACAATCGCAGCTTCGATCAAGTACATGTGAACTTGAATCAACATTGGTCAATCATCATATCGAGAAGTGGGGCTGGTCCAAATCGATACTACCATTCAAAATAGCCGATTGTATCGCGACAGATGGCACTACGCCAAGACTTGGCTAACTGGCAGTCAATGCCAGAAAAACTCGGGGTCTTTGAATGGAGAAACCGTTGTTTTTGTTCGGAATAAAGAGAAAAATCACTTATTTCCTTTCACAATTCGATATTTATTTATAAGAAAATTATAGAGAAAGAAAGAAAGAAAAGAGAGAGAGAGAATACAAAATTTAATAAATTATTAAAAATCCAGTAGTTTGAAACTAAAACTTCAAAAAAGTAGCTCTTAGCTCTTACACTCGGCATAACGATTAACGGTTTTGATTCTATCTAAGGGTGTTCAGTGACCATTTTTCGTTGAATCTATATATACTGAGACCTTCTCGAGTCTTTTTCCACTTGACAGTCACTCTACTTTTGACATAGGCATGCTCGATAAAAAGCACCGGTGTGCAGCATCTCGAGTGACTCTCAATTGCACGCGTGAAGAATTTTATCGACGACCGTTCTCGGAATCAAGTCCGTGTGATAAACACTCGAGTCTAACGGAAGAGACTAGTCTATTATCAAATTCCCTAGGTCGTCTCTCCCTTCGGCAACTCCCGGATGTAACGAATGGGAGCAACAGTTGAGCCGTACGCGAGGGTCAACGTCCAATACAATCTCTCTCTCTCTCTCTCTTTCTCTCACTCTCGTTCTCTTCCCTGTGTCTCGGTATTGCCATATACACATGTAGGGCTGCCAAGTACTCCACATCGAGAGCGTGTACTTGCTGATGTGACTTTGGCAAGCGACTTCTCTTGGAATATATCAGAGAGTAGCCAGACCGCGAAGAAAGCGCACGCCGACAGTTGGTCGACAGACCGGAAGGTTTGTTGTTGCACCTGCCCGAGGGTGCTTATCAACGTTTTCTAACTACTCGCTTGATCGTCTTATGGTTTACCAGCCTCATGTTTCGTAAACTGACACTGTGTGTGCGCGCGCTGTTGTGCCAGTAATTTTACCTGACCCAATGTTGAGAGCGCGGTAATTGAATTTACCCCATCCGACCTTTGTAGTTGACATCTAATTATGTGCGAGCTCCCTCTGAATTGTATGACCTGTGTTTTGATCCTATCTGCTAGATTCCTTGTGAATGAAGCCGAGTTAATTATTAGGATTGATGTTAATTATGAAGAGTATCATTTGCCGATTTTCGGAATTGGATTTTGCAACTTGTATACGCTAATTTGAATTTATTAGGACCACATACACATACACATACGTCAAATGACGCAAGTGCCTTTGATCGATCAATCAGTGCTTCACGTAGGCTGCGACTCGCACTCGAATGCTTTTACAAGTGACTTGTTTTTTTTTGTACCAGCAAGTATATCTTATCGGAGAACCGAAATAGCAAGATACGAATGGAATACACAAGCTCGGGTCATCGAATCCTGAAGCTAGAAAAGTGATACAGCGCACGCGAGACACAAAGAGAGAAAGAAGGAAAGAGAAAAAGAGGGAAAAAGAGAGAAAGAAAGAGAGAAAGAAAGAAAGA